>CM035840.1:252574478-252614478 GCA_020510985.1 Pholidichthys leucotaenia
ATGCGGCTCAGCTGACAGCTCTGACAGCCGGAAGCCCCTATGAGCACTGTCACAATAAAGGCTCGGAGAGCCAAAAGGGGCACACAGCCATCAGAAGGGAGAAAATAGTGCATGGCTTGAGCGCGGGTGAGATTGGCGCTCGAACCATAACAGTACATCCCCCCCGAGGCGACGAACTACGAGCGCCGTACGACGTCCAGGACTTCGATGATCCAGGCTCAGGCCGAAGAAGGTCGTCGTCCAGCTCCCACTTGGCTACGGCGGGCTCCGCAGCCGGCATGATGGTCTCCGCAGCCCAACGTCGCACTAACGTCCACGCCAACGACCCGCACAGCGTGGTGGTAAGGGACCCTCGACCCGCTGGATCGGACCGCTCATCTGTGGAGACCCAGGGACGCTTCATCGTCGGCGCAGTCTCCACGCTGCAGTCCACTCTCCTCCTCTGCCCATGACGTGGCTGCGGGGCTGGAACCAGGCTCTCCAGAACCGCAGGCCCCCTCCTCGTCCAGCGACGTAGGCCTGGCATTGTGGACCGCTCAGCGGAGGGAGACACAGAGGTAGCAGGTTTAATGACAGAAGCTACAGCAGGTGGTGGGAGCTCGGGGGACTGCGAGCCCCGAATCCACCCCCAGGAGTCAGACAAGGCAAACCACAACTACGGGGAGAAACATGAACTTGCACTTGCTTGTTTCCCGGAGGATGGATGGTGCCTGCTGTAGCAAACATTGTTCCTCCCTTTCCCCGCTGGAAGGTGATGGAAGGCCCCTGGGAGGACAAGGAGGAGCCGCTCACGATGGTCCAATAACGGGCTTCGCTGGAGAAGGACTCAAAACACTCACAGCAGCCGGAGAAGACGTCGAGGAGGAGGGGGCGACAGCCAAGACGATCCGGGCATGATGAGCTGACGGGACAGCAGGGAAAGATGACCCGGGGTGAGAGGCTGCGGGAATTCCCTCCTGACGAGACGTAGGAGCGGCAGCTGTCAGAGAGGTTGAGTCTTGGCGATGACCCGGAACAGGATCCGGACGGAGTTCTCGCTGAGTCCTTTTGTTAGCTGTGTGACGACGATTACCGGCAGAGGGTGAGGCGAGGGAGAGGTCCGGGAAATGCCGCTCCTGTGCGGAAACAGAAGTGAGCAGGCCGGCGAACTCTGGATAGTCATTTTAACGCCGGATTCCTCTCCACCAGCCTGATTGCCACCGTCACATGCTTTATAACATGCGTGGGGTGAACAGCGGAGCGAGCTGCCGCCACTCGGTCCCGGATGGAAACTGCTGAGTGTTGGAGCTTCTCCGGGGGAATTCCGACTGACGTTCCTCTCTCTCGGGGATCACCCTCGGTTGGTGCAAACTCCTGGCCTGGAAAGGGGGCAGGAAGGGGATTCTGAAGTGAGGAGCGAGGATGCCTCCTCTTCGGCTTCCTACTGGAGTTTCCCTCCAGCCCACGGAGTATCGCCCACTGTGCGCCGATGTCTGCCTTCCTCGCAACGACTTCAAGGTGGTCGGAGTAGCGAGGAAGGCGATTAAGGATGTCCTCAGCGAGGTCCAGGTGCCGGTGTAAATCGCTGGGAGAGTCGTAGAGGATAGCGGTGGCAAGGGTTCCATCTACGTAGTCCAGGGCCTCTGTCAGCTCGTAGCCCACGCTCCGAGCGCGGACCCTGAATTACGACATAGTCCTCCCAACATGCAGGCACCCAGACAGGGAAAAGCAAGTCCAATTAGGCAAAACTCACGGCGACAGGCGTCTCAGCCTGGCAGCAGTCTACTGTCATGGATGGTCCTCACGAGCCATCATAAGACGCCACAAATTACCAGTGAGTTTGCACAGTTTATTCACAGAACAGAAAAGGAACAAAATAACAAGCCACAGGGGGCTAAAACACACTACAATGAATACGGTCAATGACAGGGGAGAATGGAAACATAAGGAAACACACTTACAAATAAAGATGAGGGATAGTCTACGTCTGAACGGCGGAATGCTCGAATAATGTCTGACCATGGGAAGGTTTTTGACGAGACTGCCGCACATTTCACTCCCAGCTGCCCTCTAAGTAGGGAGCAGCTGATGAGGCAAAATGCGGCTCAGCTGACAGCTCTGACAGCCGGAAGCCCCTCCGAGCGCTGTCACAAGAAAGGCTCAGAGAGCTAAAAGGGGCACACAGGCGTCAGAAGGGAGAAAATAGTGTATGGCTCGAGCGCGGGCAAGATCGGCACTCGAACCATAACAGTCACATAATTAGCCAAAAAATTTCCAAAAAGTCAACCATCTGAAACAAAGCACACTGCCTTTTCCTATGTCAAGTCTTGAAAAAGCCTACCCACTGCCCACCTAGCTGTCCATCATGTAGATCGAAGTGGTGGCTAAAGGTAGCCTATTAGCCCCTGAACTATTAGCCCACGAGCTAACACTGGTACCAGGACGCTGGCTGTAAGTGCAGCTTCTATTGTTATTTTCTTCAGATCTCAGTCAGCCTAATAGCCATCCCTGTTACCACCTGGTTCACTCCGGGCCATTTCCGAGTGGTTTCATTGTGATTCCACAGCGGATCGCCCGCCCCGGCAAACCGGTTACTTTTATGGCCTGGGACCAGGGCTACTGGCTGCTGTTATGCCAAGAACTCCCCCGGATTGGCAGGGCAGTTCTCGGCATAACACCAGTACATGCGATCCGCGGCAGAAACCTATATAAGCCCTACATCAGACCATTGTTTCTGTCACCACTCGCCGCTCTCAGGCATCCACCTCAGCTGCGTGCACACCTGCGCCTCGTTAGCGCTGAGCTATTTATTCCACCTCGCCCTGAGCATCGGTCTGGAGCCGTCTGTCTTACAACGCGCTCAATCCCTCAGCAGAATCCTTTCTTCAGGCCTGCAACTCATCACTACGACACGTAAGCTGTCTTATTACTTACCTCTTCTCTCAGCCTTCCCCTGTGCACAGGTGGATTCCCTGGCGGCGGAAATCCTCACCTTCGCCATCATCTCCTCCCCGCATCTCCACACCTCGTTGTGTGCGCAGCAGGGCGCTGTCTCCCAGGCCTGGAATTCTCGCCAATGCCAGCCACCAATATCTCTGCAAGAGAACATCTCTGTATCACTCTCCCGGGTGGTTTTGCCCAGCTCACTCCCTGTTTGTGTCTCTTCCATAGGGTTGCCTGGCCGCACGGCATGCTGCTCTGCTCCTGTCCTCACCTTCCACCCACAATACATTACCATATCACATACACGCATCCAAACACTTTTTCCTGGTTGAATAAAGCTTTCAAATCTGCCTGAGCCTGCGTGCGTGTTTCCTGTGCCTAGAATTATGTCAGTACGGCTCCAGCAAAGCGGCCCAGTGGACAGCGGGCTCGCACGCCATTTTTCCACCCTCGAGGCTCGGGTGGCTCAACCTGTTGTTGATAGCGCATCAACAACAGGTCATCTTCAACCAGTTAACTATAATTACTCACCGGTTAGACCATCTTGACCCCCGGCAGGCATTCCCCCCGGCTCATCAAGGCGGCTCGGCTTCGGCCGCTTCCACGGCTGGCCAACCTAACTCGGGAGCGCCGACCCGGCTCACACCAATCCCAACCCCCGCTCACTTCAACGGGAAGCTCGGTGGGGCACGGGGGTTTATTTTACAATGTGAGTCGGTGTTCCTGTGCCTTCCCGGGGATTTCCCCTCAGACCACAGCCGAAACGGCTACATGGCTAATCTCCTGGAGGGGCAAGTGTTAGCTTGGGCTTACGCCGTCATGTCGAAGCCCAGCTACGCGAACCTCTCCTATGACCGGTCCGTGCAAGACTTCCTTGAGTTGTTTGATCACTCGCGTCATGACAGCGTCCTCGCCGATCGGCTCCTTAGCCTTCAACAGGGAAGCAGGTTGGCGGCAGATCACGCTGTTGACTTCCGGGTGGCAGCGGAGAGGTTGGTTGGGGAGAGGCTTCTCTCTGCAGCATCTTCCTGCATAGCCTCAATTCAGGTCTGCGGGACGAATTGGTCAGTCGGGATCTCCCAGGGCGGCTGTCCGAGCTAATCTCCCTAACGATTAGTTTGGACAACAGGCTGCGAGAACGGGCCACAGAGCGGAAGTCAGTCAGCTGCTTGCGCGGATCTTCCGCCCGCTCTCCTCAGTCTCGTCCCCTGGCGTTACCCGCTCCGGAGTCCGCCGATGAGTCAGAGGCCATGTTGATCGGGCGCACCAGGCTCTCTTTTGCGGAGAGACAATGCCAGCGGGAACTGGGTCTCTGCATGTATTGCGGAGACGACCAACATACCGTGGAGCAGTGTCCTGTCAAGCCAAACGGGGGGGGGGGGGGGGGGGTCCGTGAGTCACTGTAGGGGGCCTCGCGGACTCTAACCGGTCAAATCCCCTCTCTAGTTGCACACTGCCCATCAGATTCTGCCATAATTCCATTGGGCACCTCACTCATGCACTGGTGGACTCGGGGGCAGAGCAAAATTTCATTTCCAAGAGCCTGGCAACCTGTTTGGGCATACCCTGTCAGCCATTGTCAACTCCCCTTAATCTGGTCACCCTCTCTCGCTCTCCTCTGGGGGTAGTGATGCATCGCACCAAGCCGGTGCCCATAATAATCTCAGGCAACCACCGTGAGGACCTAACCCTATACATCTTGTCTTCCTCTTCGGACCGTGTCATTCTGGGCTACCCATGGCTGCGCCTGCACAACCCCGTCCTTGATTGGAGGTCTGGTAATGTCCTTTCGTGGAGCTCCTTCTGCCTGAGCACCTGTCTCCAGTCTGCGGCTTGTGCTCCATCCTCTCCTCCACCTGCGCCGGTCTCCGAGCCTCCGGACCTCACCCTGGTGCCCCAGGAGTTTCACGACTTGGGGATGGCATTCAGCAAGTCCAAAGCCATGTCTCTTCCCCCTCACCGGCCGTATGACTGCGCCATTAACCTCCGCCCGGGGGCACCCTTACCATCCGGCCGCCTTTACAGCCTTTCAGCTCCTGAACGCGAGGCAATGGATTCTTACATCAGGGAGTCGCTCAGTGCTGGGATCATCTGCCCCTCCTCATCTCCGCTCGGTGCTGGTTTCTTCTTTGTCTCCAAGAAGGATGGGTCCCTTCGCCCCTGCATTGATTTCAGGGCTCTCAATGACATCACGGTTAAGGACCGCTACACCCTGCCTCTGATGGACACCGCCTTCCACTCCCTCCAGGGGGTGACCTGGTTCACTAAATTAGATCTCCACAGCGCTTACCACCTCGTTCGGATCCGGGAAGGTGATGAGTGGAAGACGGCCTTCAGGACTCCCAGCGGCCACTTCGAGTACTTAGTGATGCCGTTTGGGCTCACCAATGCACCTGCCATCTTTCAGCGACTCATTAATGACGTCCTACGAGATTTCCTGGCGGTCTTTGTCTTTGTCTACCTGGATGATATACTCATCTTCCCCAGGTAACGGGAGGAGCACCAGGCTCATGTGAGGCGGGTCCTGCAGCGGTTGTTGGAGAACAGGCTCTACATCAAGGCGGAGAAATGCTAATTCTATGCCAAGACCACCTCTTTCCTGGGATTTGTCATCTCTCACAATCAGATCCTCCTCGACCCCGCTAAGGTTAAAGCGGTGGTCGAGTGGCCCACGCCTACCTCCAGGAAACAGGCGCCAATTTCTACCGTCGCTTTGTCCCCAACTTCGGCGCCATTGTTACTCCCCTGACTCACTTCACTTCTTCTAAGGTGCCCTTCCAGTGGTCCGAGGAGGCAGCAACCACTTTCAAGACCCTCAAGATGGAGTTCTCATCCTCCCGGGTCCTAACCCAGGTTGATCCCGCACTGCAGTGCTTGGTGGAGGTTGATGCATCTGACACAGGGGTGGGGGCGGTGCTCTCCCAGCGTTCACCAGTGGATGGAGTCAACCGGCCCTGCGCCTTCTTCTCTCGACAGTTGTCAGCAGCCGAGTGAAATTATGACGTCAGCGACAGGGAACTCCTTGCTGTCAAGTTCGCGCTGCAGGAGTGGCATCACTGGCTGGAGGGGGCAGCTCAGCCTTTTGTGGTCTGGACGGACCACAAGAATCTTGAGAATTTGAGGTCAGCGTGGCGTCTGAATGCCCGCCAGGCGCGCTGGTCTCTATTCTTCGCTCAATTCCAGTTTACCATCACCTACCGTCCAGGCTCAAAGAATTGGTTGCCCGACGCCTTGTCAAGACAGTTCGCTCCTGAGGCCCCGGAGGAGTCGGACCACACCATCCTTCCCAGCTCGTGCGTCGTGGGGGCGGTCTCCTGGTCTATCAGGGACAAGATCTGAAAGGCGCAGGAGGCGGAACCGGACCCTGGCGGTGGTCCGGAGGGCAGGCTCTTCGTTCCTTCAGCTGTTCGGGGGGAGGTTATTCACTGGGCCCACACATCCAGGCTCGCCTGTCACCCTGACGTCTCCCGACTGGTGCACCTTCTTCAACGCTCCTTCTGGTGGCCGGGTCTCCAAAAGGATTGCACATCGCTCTCGACTTCGTCACTGGTCTCTCTGCCTCTAACACCTACGACACGGTTTTGACGATTGTGGATCGGTTCTCTGAGACCGCCCACTTTGTGCCGCTTCAGGGTCTTCCTTCAGCACGTGAGACGGCTGATCTCCTTGTCCAACATGTGGTCAGACTGCACGGGATTCCTTTGGACGTCGTATCGGATCGTGGGCCTCAGTTTGTATCCCAAGTATGGAGGTGCTTCTGCAATGCCCTGGGGGCCATGGTGAGTCTTTCCTCTGGTCATCATCCCCAGTCCAATGGACAGTGTGAACGTACCAATCAGGAGCTGGAGGCTGCCCTGCACTGCGTGACCTCCTCCAACCCATCCTCCTGGAGCTCCTACTTGGCCTGGGTGGAGTACGCCCACAACACGGCATGGTCTTCGGCCACTGGTATGTCCCCCTTCAAGGCGTCATTGGGGTACGATCCCCCCTTGTTTCCCGAACAGGAGAGTGAGTTGGCTGTTCCCTCCATTCAGGCACATGTGAGACGCTGCCGGAGTTTGTGGACCAGGGCGAGAGAGGCGCTTTTATGCATGGCGGTGCACAACAGCACCACTGCCAATGGCCACAGGAGGCCGGCTCCTAGTTACCAGGTGTGTCAACGGGTCTGGCTTTCTTTGCAGGACATCAATCTCAAGGCCGAGAAGAGGAAGTTGGCTCCACGGTTTCTCGGTCCCTTCGCTATTACCAAGATTGTCAACCCGGTGGCTGTGCGTTTGGCCCTCCCCCCATCCCTCCATGTGTGTCCCACTTTCCATGTTTCCAAAGTCAAGCCTGTTGTCTCCGACCCACTCTGTCCTCCTCCTAGGGCGCCACCTGCTCCCATGATGATCAACGGTCACCCGGCGTGGGGTGTTGCTTCCATCCTGGACTCCCGGCGCCGAGGTCATGGGTTGCAGTACTTGGTGGATTGGGAGGGATATGGCCCAGAGTGGAGATCCTGGGTGCGCTCTTCTTGGGTGTTGGATCAAGATCTCGTCACAGAGTTCCACCGGGCGCACCCGGATAAGCCAGCGCCAGGAGGTGCTGTTGGGGGGGGTACTGTCACCACTCGCCGCTCTCAGGCATCCACCTCTGCTGCGCGCACACCTGCGCCTCGTTAGCGCTGAGCTATTTATTCCACCTCGCCCTGAGCATCGGTCTGGAGCCGTCTGTTTTACAACGCGCTCAATCCCTCAGCAGAATCCTTTCTTCAGGCCTGCAATTCATCGCTACGACACGTAAGCTGTCTTATTACTTACCTCTTCTCTCAGCCTTCCCCTGTGCACAGGTGGATTCCCTGGCGGCGGAAATCCTCACCTTCGCCATCATCTCCTCCCCGCATCTCCACACCTCGTTGTGTGCACAGCAGGGCGCTGTCTCCCAGGCCTGGAATCATCGCCAACGCCAGCCACCAATATCTCTGCAAGTAAGCACATCTCTGTATCACTCTCCCGTGTGGTTTTGCCCAGCTCACTCCCTGTTTGTGTCTCTTCCATAGGGTTGCCTGGCTGCACGGCGTGCTGCTCTGCTCCTGTCCTCATCTTCCACCCACAATACATTGCCATATCACATGCACTCATCCAAACACATTTTCCTGGTTGAATAAAGCTTTCAAATCTACTTGAGCCTGCGTGCGTGTTTCCTGGGCCAAGAATTATGTCAGTTTCTTTGGTTTAAATTACGGCTGAGTTTCTTAATTTTGTCTGAAAAAGTATTACTAAAGCTGCAAAAGTGCGTGACAGCAGCCGCATACACCCTAAATAAATAATAAATAAAATTAACACGTGTCGGAGGAACAAGCTAACTCTGAATGTAACTTGATTTCTAATCATTTTTAATTAGTCAGGTAGTGATAATGAATAGTTGAAGTCATCTCAAATGCACATTAAAAAAACAATTTTATAACAAAACTGCAAAATTAAAAGGGAAAAAAGGTGCATAAAAATAATGACAGATGAATTTGTACAACTGATTTTTTTCACTATGTATTTTTAAAATGTAGAAAAAGAGATGGTCCTTTTTTATTGGTTATTATATATAAACTATATAATTTACAGAAAATGTATATCGTTATATATGTATATATCACATTATCACCAAATAAGATTACTTATATTGTGATATGAAATTTTGGTCATATCACACAGCCCTACTTCCTGGGTTGACCTGCCCACCACAAGTCTGTCATCCCTAATTTGAGTGTGAAAATAGATACTTGATAATTATGTAAACTGAGTGATATTATGTAAACTGAGTAATAAAATCATGTTTTTTCCAACTCAGACAGCTGCCAAAAATTTAGCCCCAACTGTCTAAACATGACCTACAAACAGTAATTCATGCTTTTGTAACTGTAGCATCATCGTCCTCCTCAAAACCAAGACAAGATCACTTCTCTCCAGTTTACAGGAATTTCAATTTATTCATTACACAGGAATATCACCTTTCTGCCTTCTCAGGAATATCACTGGCTTTTTGCTGACTCATGCAGGCTTCTTCCAGACCTGACCAAAGATGCTTGCTTTCCCAGGACCCCAATGTAAACAATTGCTGCTTGCAGAGATTGTAAGGATCAGAGTTTGCTTTTAAAGGCTCAAAGGAACATAAAACTCAGGAGACCAGACCTCTCAACATGAACACTGCATTTGATAACATACCTTTTCACAGGAAACCAATGTTTTTAAAAGAGTCATAAACCACTTAATCTGACGGTTTTATAGCCTATGCTGTCCAGGCCTTCACCAGATACTAAGGAAATCATCTACAGCTCAACAGTACCTCCTAGCGGATACCTACGGAATGTGTTTTCAGTACGTAGGATGACTTTTAATTTGTTCTAAATATTAAGTTTCTTTCAGCTTATCCTGGATCCTAAGGACACTGAAAATCATCCCCCTTATCACCAACCATGGTTTGCTGCATGTTCTGCTGTTCTAATCTTGATCTAAATGTGAATGCATGTATTATAATTATGTATAAGAAATGTTATATTCATGAGTGTTATTGGAGTAATGGTATAAATGCATGATCACCATATATTAGCCAAGTCATTTAATTTAGTTAGATTTTATATTGAGCATTTATCTTATAAGAACTGACTGTTGATTTTTCCCTCTGAAAATTCATGGGATGGTGTCTCCATTTGGTTGGCTGCTCTCAAACAAAGAAGTGTTTTCACATTGGATAACAGCCATTTCAAACTGATTCTGAAAGAGTAAATTGGTCAGTTGACAATTGACCTCATCAGTTTTACGACCCGGCGAGGTAACTTTAAAAGACAGAAGTTAGATTAGAGAAATAAAGACAGAGGGAAAACAGGGTTAACAGTTGAGTCACAGCACAGTTAAGAGTTTTAAAAAAAGTCAGAGATCAGACAACAGGCAGGAAGATTAGCTAGAAATAGAATTAAGAATTAGAGGAACTAAATTAAGATTAAAGAAGCAGAATAGTAATCTAGATCTCAGAAGATTTTATTCCACCGTTTCGAGGCCCTGTGAAGTTTTATTTTATTCTCTGTGTGTTTGTCAAATCTTTTCTTATATTCTGGAAACTGAGGAGAAACCATTTTTCTTTAGAGCTCGTCCCTTTTTAGAGAATCAAATTCTCAAACTTTTTCCTTCACCTCAGAAGCCATTCTTATCCTAGTAAATGTTTTTCTAACACTTTTTTTTAATGACTTTTCACGCCATTAAAGTGGACCTTTAATTTGCCTAGTTTAAAGTGAAGAGACTGAGAAGATTTTCCTTCAGTTTTTTTTGGTCTATCCCGCTACAAGAGACCCCAAATTTGGATTCTTTTCCCAAGGACTTTTCACGCCGCCCTGAGACAAAACCACCCACGGCTGCAAATGTCTCTTTGAAGGGCCCCCCAGCTAAGTTATCGCCCCACGGCTGTGAGTGAGGAAAGCAGCCGCTTCCTCCCGACGTCCGAGCTTCAAAAAAACCCAGCGGTACCGACCAGCGGGATTTGGACCTACGGCCGTGTGTGAGTGAGACTTATTTCTCCTATTTCTGGGTTAAAACGTGATGTCCTAACAATTAAATTACAATTGAATATTGCCCGTATTTCAGGGCTCAATTAGTCTCAGCCACAGGATAGAACTGTAAACTGAATGAAAACTTTCAGTCATTTTTAAGTAACTGCCCTTAAATTTTGTAGATTAATTCAGGAGTCATTTTTAGATAATTAGCTTATGAATTTTCCTCATAAAATTGCAATGTTTTGTTAAAACATTCCAGTCTCATTTACTGTTGAAACATAAGTCTAGTACTCCTTGGTTCTGCAGAGGTGTAATGCTGGATTTTATGTTCAGGAACTCAATATCAGTTGATGTGATATTTTACGCTGTCATCATCTGAATCTGTTTATTCATCATTTGAACGCCATGTCATGTAACCTGAATGATTTTAATAAATGAGTGAATAAGAGCAGTTGAAGCGTTTTTCTTTCGCATATACAGGTTTCCTAATCACGGCAGGACAAAAACTCACTGAAACTTTGAGACTGATTCATTAAGCAATTTAAGGTACAAAATTAATTGAAATTAAAGTTAATCTTATTGTCCGTTAGGACTGGTGCCCCTTTTACGAGTGCTTTTATTTAATTTAGCGGGTGTAGAAGTGATGGTTCAACTCCGCCCCCCTTTCACACCCACTATTAAATATAATAAATAATTCCTGTACCTTATGACAAATAATTTTATAGGCTCTTCATCCTACATACCCCATGGCAAATGTATCGAATCAGCATTAAGTCAATCCTAAACTCCACCATGGAGTTTTTGAGGCCACTCTGAATCACTGTGTGGGCCCCTCAAACACAAACAATTTTCTTCTTTGGCTGATTTCTTTTGACTTTTCCATGATGTCAAACAAGGAAGCAGTGTGTTCTGGGTGTGACATTGTTGTCCTTAGCTAAATAAAGTTAACCTAAGCACATGAGGTGTGAAGAATGGCAGGACACTACTATCCTCCCATTCTTCACACATAACATTGGCGTTGAGGATGGAGACTTTAGTTACACCTCTACAGCCATCCCTCACCCTGGCTGGTCAGCCACCGGTTCCATGGTCCCACTGGTACGAATCTTTTGAGACTTTTATGGTCACTATCAATCTAGCTGAAGCCAGTGAGGTGAGGCTGAGGGCCATGTTAGTTCATAATCTCGACAGCAAGGGACAGCATATCTTTCGGATTCTTTGACCCGTGGTCACATATGATGACTGTGTGACTTTGTTGGCTAGACATTTCATTGCTTCACAGAGCAAAATGGTCAAGACAATTATATTTCACCAGTGCCGGCAGCATACGGATGAGTCGGCCCTTCAGTATTTCACTGACCTCTGCTGTTTGACGAGCACATCTAAATTCAGCCACTTGGAAGATGAGATGGTGCCAGACCAGTTAGTGGAGCACACCATGAATTCAAGGCTGTGGGAGAAGCTGTTGATGGGACCAGATGACCTGCTGTTAACCAGGGTGGTGGAAATGGCATCCCAGCTAGAAGCGACTGCCTAATTAGCAACACATCTAGGGGCTCCCGACCTGTGCTCACTATATTCAGCTCAGCTTGCAAAAGCTGTGACTCCGGCTGCTCAGCCTTCTGACACCACATCTCCTCACAATAGCCCCGGGGTAAATGTCGCACGACGACAAGGCACCACAGCATGCCAACCCTGCAGTAACTGCGGCTCTTCCTCGTACCCCACACATATACCTGTCTGTCCAGCCACGGGGTGGAGGTGCCGACTCTGCGATGAGCTCAACCACTTCGCCAGAGTGTGCCACTCGGCTGTTGTATGCCCATCGTCTTGCTCGCCCAGTCGACCCAACCAGACCACCATCCACTCTGTGGGCTCCAGCAATAGGAAATTCAAGGGGTGCACAGTGGAGCTGGGCGGCATCAGTCTAGCGCTACTGGTGGACACTGCTGCCTCAAGGTCCCTGCTAAACTGCTAGACACAGAGGGAAATTGTGGGGGGGGGGGGGCCTTGACAGGATGGTTGACTGTTTTACCAGCTACATGACCTTCTGCAGGGACATGGTTGGAGCAGCAGGGACTGTCCGCTGTTTTTCAAACAATAAACCCTGTATCACCGTTACATCAATCAGCTCCTTAATCAAAAAAGGTAGCTTTTAGGGAGGGTGACAGGGAGAAGCACAAGCTGGTGCAACAGGAATTAAGGAGGAGAAGAAACTACAGCATTACAACGCCAGAAAGGTGTGAAGGGGTGTGAGAATCATCACTGGTTATAAACAAAACTGTCGGCCAGCTGTAGGTGATGTGTCTAGGGCCAATGAATTTAATCAGTTTTAAAACAGGTTTCATTCAGTGGCCAGGGCTTCATCCACCAGCTCTGTTCCTCCTTCATCCCCCTCTACCTCTCCAGAAGCAGTCCCCCCACCCTCACTATCTGATTCTTTTCATTCTTGTCCTGTTTTCCCTGGGCACTGAGACTGTTCTGACACTACTGCCTCATGCGCTTCTCCACCTCATCTGTTCTTTACAGTGAATGGGATGAGGATGGAGCTAAGTGGTTGAATCCAGGAAAGGCTGCAGGACCGGATGGTGTGTGCTCCAAGCTGCTGAAGGTCTGTGCTGACTAGCTCACTTGGCCCTTCCAGAAGCTCTTCAACATGAGCCTGCACACAGGGAAGGTGCCGGTCTTGTGGAAAACATCATGTCTTGTGCCGGTTTCCAAAACTTGGCGTCCGGCCGAGCTTAACGACTACAGACCGGTGGCCCTCATATCTCATGTTATGAAGACCCTGGAGAAAGCGTTTCTCCTCCACCTGAGACTGCAGACTACATCTGCATTGGACCCCCTGCAGTTTGGGTACCAGGATCACATTGGAGTAGATTACTCCATCCTCTACTTGTTACAGTACATCGGGCATTCTCCTACTTGCATGAGTCGGGGAGCCAGGTGAGGATTATGTTCTTTGACTTTTCGAGTGCTTTCAATACCATCCAACCTTTGTTGCTGAGAGAGAAGCTTGAGAAGATAGGGGTGGATCCCTCCTTTATTTCCTGGATCACTGACTATTTGACAGGAAGACCACAGTTTGTCAGAATTGGGGGCTTTCTTCAGGGATTGTGGAAAGTTGCATAGGGGGTCCGCAGGGGACAGTCCTGGCTCTGTACCTGTTTACTCCGTGCACATCAGACTTTAATTACAACACAGAGTCATTCCACATTCAGAAGTATTCTGATTATACAGTCATTGTGGCACGTATGCAGGGGGGGACAGGAAATGGGAGTACAGGGACCTGGTGATCGCCTTCGGTGTTTGGAGTGAGAGGAATGGCCTGCTTTTGAACACCTGTAAGACCAATGAGACGGTCATGGATTTTGGCAGGTCCAGGCCTCCCCTGCAGCATGTCACTATTCAAGGTGAACCATTTGAGACAGTACACACCTATAAATATCTGGGCATGTACTTGGACAGTAACTTGGAGTTGTCTGCTAACACGGAGGCACTCTACAGGAAGGGACAAAGCAGATTGTTTTTTTGTTTTTTTTTCCTGTGGAGACTCAGGTCTTGTGCACAGAGATGTTGACAATGTTTTACCAGACTATGGTGGCAAGTACAATTTTTTATGCGTCTTTTTATTGGGGAGACAATATAATAGCAAGGGACACGAGACAACTGGAGAAGCTGGTCAAGAAGCCTGCCTCAGCGGTGAAGCGGAAGTTCGACCCTCTTGGGGCTGTGGTGGATAGGCAGATAGGGCACAAGTGGTGGGTTTTAATGGACAACGCCAACCACCCCCTGTTTTAGATCTGTGCTCGCAGACTGAACGGTACAGGAGGTCCTTTGTTTCAAAATGTCATAACCCGCAGCTCACGGGCTTCCACCTCAGCTGCGCGCACACCTGCTCCTCGTTAGTGCGCAGCTATTTTTTTCCAGTTCCGGTTCCGCCGGACCGGCGGCGCCACACGAGTCGGCTGCCTGTTGCAACAGCCTTTTTTTTATCTTCCTTCTTCTTTCTACACCTTTCACTCTGTATATATATCACGGACGCACGGATCACCCTGGGGGTCTCCCGGGTCGGCGGACGGAGCCACGGTTTGCAGCGGGAGACGTTACAGCGGGGAGGAGCTAGTGCTAGCTAGCACTTGGCCGCCGCCCTGTGCTAATAGGAAACTCGACATACCGGGAGCTGTAGCGAAAATGACGCGGGTGCCGGGCTGGAGTTTAGGCGGCGTGAAAGAAATATAAGACAGAATAATAAAGAGCGATGGCAAGAACCAAGCAGACCGCCCGTAAAATCTACTGGAGGAAGAAGCCCCCCCCCCCCCCCCCCAGGAGACAGCTAGCCACCAGGGCTGCTCGGAGAGGCGCTCCGGCCACCGGCAGAGTGAAGAGGCCTCGCCGTCACAGGCCCGTGGCTCTGAGAGAGATCTGTCGCTGCCAGAAATCCACGGAGCTGCTCATCCGTAAGCTGCCCGTCCAGCGCCTGGTGAGGGAGATCGCTCAGGACTTCAAGACCGTCCTGCGTTTCCTGAGCTTCGCCGTCATGGCTCTGCAGGAGACCAGCGAGGCCCACCTGGTGGTCTCTTCTTCGCTAAGGGTGTCACCATCATGCCCAAAGACTTCCAGCTGGCCCGCTGCATCCGCGGAGAGAGAGCTTAGACTTTCTGCTGCACATTCACCAGCCATAATGCTCTGCACTGTGTGTCTATATATATATATACATTTATAGTAATATGGACATATGTTTACTAGATGTTGTTTTTTCTTGCCTTCTGATTGTTGCTCTGAGTGTTGCTATCCCTGTGCTGTTGCAATCCTGGAATTTCCCGATTGTGGGACTAATAAAGGCTTATCTTATCTTATTTATTCCATCCTGCCCTGAGCTGCAGCCTGGAGCCGTCTGTCTCCCTGTGTACTCAACTCACAGCAGCATCCTTTCCTCCAGGCCTGCTGACTACTCTTCAAGACACGTAAGCTGTCTGTTATTGCCTTACCTTCTCCTGTCAGCCTTCCCCTGTGCACAGGTGGATCTCTCGGTGGCGGACTCACTCCCCCTCGTCTCGCCGCTCCTCTACCTGGCCGCATCATCCCGGACGCACAGCAGGACGCTGTCTCCCAGGCTCCCCTCCTCTCCTCTCGTTTATAGGGTTGCCTGGCCGCACGGCGTGCTGCTCTGTCCTGACCTGCATCCTCCACCCACATCACACTCTCATCTCTCACACACGCATTCATACACGAAACATTATTGTTGAATAAAGCTTTCAAATCTGCCTGAGCCTGCGTGCGTGCTTCCTGGGCCGAACAATATGTCACAAAAGCCATCAGCATGTTAAACAGTATCCTGGAAGGGAGAGATCCTTGATATCCCCCCGATCAAAACCACCATCAACATGCACACACATGCATGTGGATACACATGCTTTCATGTGTGTGCATATACAGTAGAATGCCTACCAGGTTGTCTGGAATGGACTAAATGCAATACTTTGATGTTTTACATTATTTTATTTTATTTATTGAGATATTTTGGTGGATACATTTTTAATGATGATGTGTTGGATGTACTGTGAGTCAGGACATACAAGAATTTCCCCATGGGGATTAATACAAGTATCTATCTATCTATCTATCTATCTATCTATCTATCTATCTATCTATCTATCTATCTATCTATCTATCTATCTATCTATCCCTCTGGTTTCAACTGTACCTGTCAACAATAAAAAAGATTAACCAAGGATTAAGCCATTAACCAAGCCAATTAGAGCACTTACATTTTGACAATATTACATTCAATATGTTTCTTTGAAAACTAATAAAGTGCATCTGGAAATCAATCACAGCACATAACTTTTTCCACATTTTGTTAAGTTACAGCCTGATTCCAAAATGGATTAAATTATTTTTTTCCTCAAAATTTGGCATACAATACCCCATCATGACAATGTGAATTTTATTCTTTTTTTTTCAGCTTTTGCAAATTTAATAATAAAAAAAAAACAACCTAAAAATTGCATGTACTACATATTCTAAGTATTCATAACATTTGTTCAACACATTGTTGATGCACCTTTGGCAAAAATTACAGCCTCAAGTCTTTTTGAATATGATGCCACAAGCTTGGCACACCTATCTTTGGGAAGTTTTGCTTCCCAAAGATTCCTCTTTGCAGCACCTCTCAAGCTCTATCAGGTTAGGTGGGAAGTGTTGGTGCACAGCCATTTTCAGATCTCTCCAGAGATGTTCAATTGGATTCAAGTCTGGGCTCTTGCTGGGCCACTCAAGGACATTCACAGAGTTGTCCTGAAGCCACTCCTTTGATATCTTGGCTGTGTGCTGTGTGTGTGTTTTGCTGTGGGTCGTCCTGCTGCAAGATGAATCCTCGCCACAGTCTGAGGTCAGGAGCGCTCTGAAGCAGGTTTTTCATCAAGGATGTCTCTGTACATTGCTGCATTCATCTTGTTCTCTGTCCTGACTAGTCTCCCAGTTTCTGTTGATGAAAAACTTCCCCACAGCATGATGCTGCCACCACCATGGTTAATTGTAGGGATGGTATATGCCTGGTCACGAGTGGTGCCTGGTTTCCTCCAAACATGACGCCTGACATTCATGCCAAAGAGTTTAGTCTTTTTCTCCTCAGACCAGAATTTTTTTTTTTCACATGCTCTGAGAGTGCTTCAGGTGCATTTTGGCAAAATCCAGGGTCGCTGCCATGTGCCATTTACTAAGGAGGGGCTTCCACCTGGCCAATCTGCCATACAGGCCTTATGGGTGGATTGCTGCAGACATGTTTGTTAGAGCTCCAGCATTCCTCAGAATCAGAATCAGAATCAGAATCAGATTTATTGCCATTGTTCATGTAGTACACAAACTAGGAATTTGTCTCGGTGCAATGCTGCAACATCAAACATGATAAAATAAAAGAAATAAACTATACATGCAATAAAGTGTAGAATAAGAATGAGTAATACTAGTCAGCAGTTAAAATATATTAGGGAGCAGCAGATAATGTGGAGAACCATATAGTGCAGTCGGTAATGCAAGAAGAAAACAGTGATGATTGACATGAGTCTGGTTGAGCTGCTGTACATAGTGCACGAGAGTTAATAAGTCACTGAGTGTTCAGCAGTCTGATGGCAGAGAGGAAGAAGCTGTTCATGTGACGGGAGGTTTTAGTCTGAATGGACCGAAGTCTTCTACCTGAGGGGAGAGGGGCAAACAGTACGTGACCAGGGTGTGAAGGATCGGCTATGATCCGGCCAGCATGCCTCTGGGTCCTGGAGATGTACAGGTCCTGGAGAGATGGGAGCTTGCAGCCGATCACCTTCTCAGCAGTGCACACGACGCGCTGCAGCCTTAGTCTGTCCCTGGCAGTGGCTCCTGCGTACCACACGGTTATGGAGGTGGTGAGGATGGACTCGATGATTGCTGTGTAGAACTGCACTAACATCTTGGTGGGTAGATTGAGCTTCCTCAGCTGCCGCAGGAAGAACATCCTCTGCTGGGCCTTTTTGATGAGGGAGCTGATGGTTGGCTCCCACTTGAGGTCCCTGGTGATGGTGGTGCCTAGGAAGCGGAAGGAATCAGCAGTGGTGATGGGAGAGCCTGAGAGGGTGAGGGGGGGCAGAGGAGTAGTGACTTTCCTGAAGTCTACAATCATCTCCACTGTCTTCAGAGCGTTCAGCTGCAGGTTGTTGTTGTTGCACCAGGACGCCAGCTGGGCCACCTCTCTCCTGTAGGTGGACTCGTCGCCGTTGGAGATGAGCCCGATGAGGGTGGTGTCGTCCGCAAACTTGATCAGCTTGACAGACTGGTGGCTGGAGGTGCAGGAGTTGGTATAAAGGGAGAAGAGTAGGGGGGAAAGTACACAGCCCTGGGGTGATCCGTTGCTGATGCTAACAGAGTCTGAGACAGTCTTTCCCAGCCGCACATGCTGCCTCCGGTCCGTCAGGAAGTCGGTGATCCACCTGCAGAGGGAATCAGGCACGTTGAGCAGGA
Source organism: Pholidichthys leucotaenia (assembly GCA_020510985.1). Classification (NCBI taxonomy): domain Eukaryota; kingdom Metazoa; phylum Chordata; class Actinopteri; order Cichliformes; family Pholidichthyidae; genus Pholidichthys; species Pholidichthys leucotaenia. Next base: position 252,592,915 of record CM035840.1, read on the forward strand.
ACAGCTTGTCCCGGAGCAGAGCGGGGCAGATGGTGTTGAATGCGGAGCTGAAGTCCACAAACAGGATCCTGGCGTAGGTTCCCGGGGAGTCCAGGTGCTGCAGGATGGAGTGGAGGGCCAGGTTGACTGCGTCGTCTACAGACCTGTTGGCTCGGTAGGCAAACTGCAGCGGGTCCAGGAGGGGAGTGGTGATGGATTTGAGGTGGGGCAGGACCAGGCGCTCAAAGGACTTCATGACTACAGAGGTGAGCGCTACAGGTCTGTAGTCGTTAAGTCCAGTGATCCGTGGCTTCTTGGGGACAGGGATGATGGTGGAGGATTTGAGGCAGGTCGGCACGTGGCATAGCTTAAGGGAGGTGTTAAAAATGTCTGTGAAGACAGGAGCCAGCTCTTTCGCACAGTGTCTCAGGGTGGAGGGAGACACGCCGTATGGACCTGGGGCCTTGCGCGGGTTCAGTCTGGAGAACTGTTTGAGCACATCCTGCTCACTGATGACAAGGGCAGGGGGGGGAGGAGGGGGGGCGTCTTTGATGAAGTAGGGACCGTGGAGGCTGTGGAGCTGGAGGGAGGGGGGGAGTTGGACACAGCTGACGAGGTGTCAAAACGGGCATAGTGTTGGGACAGTCTTTGACAAAGGGCTTTGTCATCCTGACCTCTGTGGAGAGAGGAGAATGTTCCAGAAGGACAGAGTGACCATCGGGTTCTTGGTCACCTCCCTGACTAAGGCCCTTCTAGCCCAGTCATTCAGTTTAGACAGCTGGCAAGCTCTAGCAAGAGTTCTGGTGGTTCCGAACTTTTTCCATTTATTGATTAGGGAGGCAACTGTGCTCATTAGGACCTTCAAAGCAGCATTTTTTTTTTTTTTCTGTTCCCTTCACCAGATTTGTGCCTCAAGACAATCCTGTCTTGGAGGTCTACATACAGACAATTCCTTTGACTTCATGCTTGGTTTGTGCTCTGACATGCACTGTCAACTGTTGGACTTTATATAGACAGGTGTGTGCCTTTCCAAATCATGTCCAATCAACTGAATTTACCACAGGTGGATTGCAATTAAGCTGTAGAAACTTCTTAAGGATGATCAGTGGAGACAAGATGCAACTGAGCTCAATTTTGAGCTTCAGTGCAAAGGCTGTGAATATGTACCGTAGCGAAAATAAGTACTGAACACGTCAAAAATTTCACTCATTAAACATATTTCTGATGGAGTCATTGACCTGAGATTTTCACAAGATATCAATAACAACCAAAGTAATCCATACATTCAAAGAAATCAAGGCAACTGTGTTTACAAAACAACTTATATTTTATAATGTGGAATAAAACACAGATAAAGTATTGAACTTGCTTGGTTAAATTCATTGAATATTTAGTAGAAAAGCCTTGTTGGTAATAACAGCGTCAAGACACCTCCTGTATAGAGAAACTAGGAGCAGGCATTGCTTAGGAGTGATTTTAGCCCAGTCTTTCACACAAACTGTCTTCAAAGTTTGAAGGTTCCGTGTGTGTCTTCTATGAACTGTGATTTTTAGTTCCAGAGATTTTCAATTGGATTCAGGTCAGGTGACTGACTCAGCTATTCAAGCAGCTTCATTTTCCTTCTCTGTACCCAGTTGAGAGTTTCCTTGGCTGTGTGTTTATGGTCTTTTTGAAATGTCCGCTCTTGTTTCACCTTCAGTATCTTGGCAGATGGCAAAAGGTTCTTATCAAGAATGTCTCTGTACATTTGTCCATTCATCTTTCCTTCAATTATATGAAGTCTGCCTTTACCATGTGCCTAAAAACACCCCCACAGAATGATGGGATGTGCAGTGCTACTTCTCCTCCAAACATGCTGTGTATTGTGGCATCAAAAAAGTTCAATTTTGGTGTAACGTTACATCTGTTCCAATCAACATGAACAGTCTCTGTGAACAGGAGACCTCCAACTCATCCTGTTTCCTTAATAAAGCATTGAAACACCACATTTCTTGCCTGACTTTAGATCCCAGGCATCTTTTTTGTGCAAGGAAGATGCCTGGACTTTAATCCTAAATCCCCTAGGAACATTTAGCCTCAGACAGTTTAATGTGCTAAATAGTCATTGACAAAAGCCATATATATATATATATATATATATATATATATATATATATATATATATATATATATATATATATATATATATATACACTACCAGTCAAAAGTTTGGGGTCACTTAGAAATGTCCTTATTTTTGAAAGAAAAGCACTTTTTTTCAATGAAGATACCTTTAAACTAATCAGAAATACACTCTATACATTGCTAATGTGGTAAATGACTATTATAGCTGCAAATGTCTGGTTTTTGGTGCAATATCTACATAGGTGTATAGAGGCCCATTTCCAGCAACTATCACTCCGGTGTTCTAATGATACAATGTGTTTGCTCATTGCGTCAGAAGGCTAATGGATGATTAGAAAACCCTTGTGCAATCATGTTAGGTCTGCAATGCTGTAATTGCTGCAAATGGAGGATTCTTTGACGAAAGCAAAGTTTGAAGGAAAAAATTATTATTTCAAATACAAATCATTATTTCTAACCTTGTCAATGTCTTGACTATATTTTCTATTCATTTTACAACTCATGGTGGTAAATAAGTGTGACTTTTCATGGAAAACACAAAATAATTGTCTGGGTGACCCCAAACTTTTGAACGGTAGTGTATATATATATATATATATATATATATATATATATATATATATATATATATATATATATATATTGTGGTGACCCACCACAATCTACAGGGACATTCATTCTCACACTCAGAAGATCCGGAAGAAGCAGAGGACCATTCACGTACGGACAGAGAGCCCCTGGGGTGACAACCAGAACAATGGACTATTGTTTATACATCCCCGGATTAAGGAGAAGTTGTCCGGGTGCCAGTTGGTCAGGCTAATCATATATATTGACTGATATGTATATCAATATGCTAATGTACCATGCATTCTCTCTGTTTGTATAACATATAAAAGAGCTGACGATACAGGACACAGCACACACAACACAGTAGCACAGTAGCGGACAGCGCTACAAGTGCGTCTCATTTTGATGGAGGAAATAAAACTCTGCAACCTTCCAGCTCGTCATATCTCGCCTGAACTTATTCCTCCACACTGGTGACCCTTGACGAAGAATGGAACACGAGGGGAACACCCTGGAGAAGACCCGGACGGGAAGTCCCAGCACACGTCATGGTGAGCCCCTCGCCTGATCTTTTAACTCCACACTGGTGACCTGACGAGAGAGAATGACCGTCTGCTCCTTCTCACCACGCTGTGGACACAGAGGACCAGAGAACGCCTGCAATCTCTTCATCCTCACTATTGGTGACCCACCACAATCTACAGGGACATTCATTCTTACACTCAGAAGGTCCGGAAGAAGCAGAGGACCATTCAGATACGGACAGAGAGCCCCTGGGGGGACAACCAGAACAGTGGACTATTGTTTATACATCCCAGGATTAAGGAGAAGACGTCTGGGTGCCAGTTGGTCAGGCTAATCATATGTATTGACTGATGTGTATATCAATATGCTAATGTGCCATGCATTTTCTCTGTTCGTATAACATATAAAGGAGCTGACGATACACGACACAGCACACACAACACAGTAGCACAGTAGTGCACAGCGCTACAAGTGCATTTCATTTTGATGGAGGAAATAAAACTCTACTCTACTCTGTAAAACCTTCCAGCTCATCGCATCTCGTCTGATTCTATTCCTCCACAATATATATATATATATATATATATATATATATATTTGTGTGTGTGTGTTCATGTGTGTGTGTCTGCTTTCCTGGGTCACGGCAGAAGAATTCACGAATATTGAAACTGGTTAATGAAAGGTACAAGGATTAGTTACAAATAAATTTTCCAAATTTTGAACTGGTGCTCCTACGAGTTGTTTTCCTTTTTTTTTTGTGAGTGTTTGTGGCCACGAACTTCCACACACACACACACACACACACACCTCTATGTATAAATTGAATAATCTTGTATCTTACCACACTTAGAACACTAATTTCTCCTACATATTTTGTGCCCTGTTTGAGGTTGTGTTCGCCCGAGAGAGAGATGCAGAAAAGAATATTAAGCCATAAACTGTGTGTGTGTTTTACTCAAATTTGATCCACTTTTAAACAGTGAAGTTGTCTCTGTATGTCTCCTGCAGCAGGTCTGTCTCTTTCTGATAACATGGGGGGGCGGAGGTGATCCAACCCACTCGTCTGAGCTGAGCTAAGAGATTGTGTTTAAAGCATGTTAAAAGTTCCTAAAAGTGTGATCATACACTGATTAAATTAAGATAAAGACCTGGAGAGGCAGGATAGCAAAGAAATCCGATTCGTCTTTCGTTAATTCAACTTGATCGGCGAAATTCCCGGTGAGGTAAATTGAATTAACCATTTTTTTTTCCCTCAAGTGATCAGTCATGAATCTAAATCACCCTGGACACACAGCATGATAAAAGTTACTGAGAGGAAATTGTTTGAGGTAACAGCGCTTAATTGTAGACAGAGTTAAAGTTGTAAGATTACTCTTACATGAATAAAACAAAATTAAAGGGAGACTAACTCTCCAGTTTTGAATAAAATAAAGGGGGGTGGTTGGTGAATGGAAGACTGCATCCGAATTCGTGGGACACATGTGCGTTCACATTCACGCGTGACGGAAATGGCTACATACAATCCCCTGTACACGAGAACTGCACATGCGCAGATTAAGCAGTGCAAATGCCATTTTGAAAACCCCCAGGGTGAATCATCCTGGGCGCCATTGTGGAGCTGAGACAGCTAGACCACCTCCAAGCGATGTCACTGTTTCTTCTCCTCCTAGAGTGCAGAAGGAACTGCCTCAATCTTGTGGTCAACTATAAGAATTGCATCTCTTTCATGAATTTAAACCCAGATTAAAACAAAGCTTCAGGGCTAGAAACAGCCTCAGCTGTGAAAGAAGGTGGCTCAGAGCCCCCACAGACCTACTACTCCTTCTGCCATATTTTTGATCTCAAAACATGCAAGGGATGGAAGAAGACAACAATTTTAAGACTCTCCTCATTCAAAATCTCAATCCCACTGTAAGCCACCACCTAGGAGTTATGGCTAACCCAAGGTCATGCTCAGCAAACCAACTGAGAGAATTTGTACGTTATGCGTTCCGAAAACAGTGAGAAAAAAAAAAAACATTAGCATGCTGAGCTTACCACAGTGCTAGTTGTCAACAACATCTGGACCTAAAGGGTGCCTCGAGGCCAGTCCCTGTTCCTGCACCACGGTCACATGTAAAACCTTGACAGTTCTCCAGCCAAGGTAATGTGGGTCAGAACCCGTCCAAATCTTCTACACCCAGTTTAAAATCATCGTCACCAAAGCCTGACTACCGTCGGAGGTCAAGCCAACTAGGTAGGTCACAAGAATATGGTACAGATACTCGGGATAACAGATATCGATTTTGAGACTTGTGTAACCACCGTAAATGGTCACCTCCCTCATACCACCATAGAAACTCAGGAAGAGAAACAAGACATTATAAGTTTGGCTCAAGAAACTGGGAGAAGAAAGACACACCCACTTTCAGAAGGAGGACAAGAAGCCAGCCATCCTAACCGTAACTATCATTACAACCCAAAACGATCCTTCAGGGCTGTCAAAACCCGACCATGAGGAATCCTCTTCTGCATCAGTGGGAGATACAGTGAACACAATAGAGCATCCTCCACCTGAGACTCCAGAACGCCCTGAGAACCCAACGCCGTCCAGTGCCATTGTAGTAGTCCAGCTACTGGAAAAATTTCACTCACTCGCAACAGATGGCTCTTTAATCTGCGTTGAACCGCCAGTCCAACAATTCCTGTGTTACTTGACCAAGAGGGGGGTGGCCCGTAAATTCTTTCTTTCATTGACCTTGGAAGATGTTATGATGCATGAAGCTCTACTGGATACCGCTGCGAACATCAATCTAATATCACAAGACCCCTTTAACCACCTACGTGTTGCTGCTAACTGCTGGCACAAAGACTTAAAACTACGACCTTGTTCCTTAGCTGTTCGACCTTATGCACCCTCCAACACGACTCTGTAACACATGTCATTGGTAAAGATCTCCATTGGACCCATGACCTTGATCCACCTGGTCTTTATGTCCAATCTCAACTCAGTTCCATTGCTGATAGGTAAAGACCTGCTTAATCACTTTGAGCTTCTGATAGATTTCAATAAACTTTACAGTAACTATGGGCTAAAGGACTTCCGGTTATGGCTGCCACGTGAGAAGGACACGTCTCACTCTGCTCTGCTCCTGGAGAAAAAAAATCGGCAAATAACTCTCTCATTTGGGACAGAACGTATCCCAGCGTTTGGGCGAGGATATGTCAGTGATGCCTAAGGCTGGAAAACCAGGTAGAGGAAAAAGCGAGCCGCCGAAACAGTCCAAATTAACGGACTTTCAGGTCTGTGACACAGCAGATAAAGCTCCATATATGGCGGAGGAAGCTAGCAGCGGTGCGGTATCTGCGGGAAACGGCACAGGTGCGGTGCTAGCTGCCATAAGTTCAATGAGAGCAGACTTTTCCTCTAAATTTGATGGGATTATGGCAGCATTGGAAGGAATGAGAAAGGAATTGGGTGATTGTGTAGAACGAATGGCACAGGTGGAGCTTCGTGTCTCTAGTGCTGAAGATGATGTCACCTGTCTTCAATTAAAGGTGCGCACTTTGGAAAAAAAAAATAAATGTCTGGAAGATAATGTCCTGGATTTGGAGTCCCGGTCGAGACGGAACAACTTGGGGCTGGTGGGTCTACCGGAGGAATCCGAAGTTCGGGACTCATGTTCCTTTCTGGAAAAGTGGATTCCGGAGGCGCTGGGCAGCGCAGAGCTGCAATCAGCAGTGGTTCTGGAAAGCGCACACTGTATTGGCCCACGGAGAGATAAGGGACCACCGAGGACCCTAATTATGAAGTTCCTCAGCAACAGAGACAGGATGAAGATCTTCAATGCTGCACGAGCTAAAGGAGAGATTAAACACCAGGACCAGCAGGTGCGGTTCTACCCAGATTTGGCCACAGGAATCCAACAATTGAGGAAGCAGTTTGATCCCGTACGTAAAGAGCTGCGCAACCTTGGGATTCGTCATGGTGTAATTTATCCTGCGAGACTGTTGACCACGTATGGGGGCAGAACCCACATCTTCAAGACCCCAGAGGAGGCGCAGGAGTTCATCAAGAAGATCCAAGAAGAGACTGGTGGGAGCTAAGCATGAACAAAATATAAGGTAGAATATTTAAGCATTTGCACAGGCATCTGACTGACTTGAAGCAAATAGCAAGTTTACAAAATATAGATTGTATTATATATTAAAAAAAACAAACTATGATGTACAAAGTTGCTAAAATTTTTGGAGTTAAGTTGGAAAACTACAGAGGAGAGTTAATGTTACGTCATTAAAAGCAGTAGAGTTAGGGTGATTGGGAGGATGAAGAAGGAGTGGCTTTGGCTGTTACTCGTGGGTGTGGAGCGGTCGATGGCTGTATCGGGAGACGGAATTTTCTTTTGATTTTGGGGGGATCGCCACAAATGTGGGAAGGGGGGATTTGTTTGTGTGTAGTTTGTAGGATGAATGTTTAACCACTCATTTTTTTACTTCTCTGTATGAGCATGTTTACACTGCAAGGTAATCCCAAACTCCCTATTGATCATAAACCAAAGCGTTAATCTTAATTTAACTTCATGGAATTGCAGAGGTCTATAAAATTTAAAAAAAACTTAAACACGTTATGAATAAAATAAAAGACATGGGTTCAAAAATTGTGTTTTTACAAGAAACTCATCTAATAGAGGAGGATGTAAAAAGAATTAGGAGTAGATGGCAAGGAAGTGTTTTCACCTCATCATTTTCATCCCGAGCCAGGGGAGTTATGACTCTCATAAATAAATCAGTCCCATTTCAAGTGAAAAATGTAATTGGAGACAAATTTGGAAGATATGTAATCATTCAAGGATCTTTGCTATTAGAAAATATAAATTTGGTGAACTTATATGGTCCCAATATAGATGATCAAAAGTTCTTTGCTAATTTATTTCTTATCTTATCATCACTTACAGGGCAACATACTGTATAATAGCAGGGGATTTTAATTGTACATTGAATCCCGGTATAGATAGATCAACAGGACTGGACTGTACGCACAATGGATGTAGGATGACCATTAATCATTTTATGAAAGAATTGAGATTGCTAGATATATGGAGTGAAATGAAACCACAAGTTAAAGCCTACTCTTGTTATTCCAGTACCTACAAGACATTCTCACGTATTGATTATTTTTTGATCTCCACAGAATTAAGGTCCAAGATTCAAAACTGCTTTTATGATAACATCGTGATCTCTGATCATGCACCCTGCTGTCTAATATATGTAGATAAGAAATTGACAAAGGAATCAGGTAGATGGCAATTTCAGCATAAATGGCTTCAGGATGAGGAATTTGTCAAGTACATAGAAAAACAGATAGATGAGTTCTTTGACATCAATACTACACAAACATCAGCATGTGTAAAGTGGGAGGCTTTCAAAGCTTTTATTAGGGGACATATTATTAGTTATACAGGTTCAAAATCTAAGAAGACTCGATAGGCGAGAGACCAATTGGAACATAAAATAAAAAGTCTTCAGGAAAAAGTGTATGCAGGAAGTGATCCAAGGTTGGAGAACGAATTACTGATTTTGAGAGCTGAATATGACAAAAAATCAGCAAATAGAGCTGCCTCGAGTCTTCTAAGATTGAAACAATCTTTTTATGAACAAGGTGAAAAATCAGGAAAATTATTGGCATGGCAGATTAAACAATTAGAATTTAAAACACCAATTACCAGTATTATAAGTAACGGACAGGTAGTTATAGATCCTTTAGAAATTAATAGAGCCTTTAGAGATTACTATGAAAAATTATATGATACCAAAAATGAATCTGATTTAACAAAACTAAATGGGTTTTTGAACGAACTATCTATACCGTGTATTCCAAATGAAAACAGGGAGATATTGGAGTCTAAAATTAGTCAAGAAGAAGTTGGGCTAGCCATTAATAATATGAAATCAGGAAAAAGTGCAGGACCAGATGGTCTTCCAGTTGACCTTTATAAAAAATTTAAGAATAAATTAATAAAACCTTTTTTGGAAATGGTTTCAGAAGTATTTCAAAATAGTAATTTACCATCATACATGAATAATGCCTTAATTATACTGTTGCCAAAACCAGGTAAACCCTCTAATAAATGTGAAAATATGAGACCAATAAGCCTATTAAATGCCGACCTTAAGATAATCTGTAAAATTTTAGCAAGACGAATACAAGAAATTTTACCAAATATTATTAATCGAGATCAGAATGGCTTTATAAAGGGAAGACAAGGCTTCCATAATGTAAGAAGACTATTTAATATTATTTATTCTAATAAAGAAGCACCGGATACAGCTCTCCTATCACTGGACGCCGAAAAGGCCTTTGATAGAGTCGAATGGCCCTTTCTTTTTGAAGTCTTACAAAGGTTTGGACTTGGAAATAATTTCATTAAATGGGTTCAGATAATATACAATAATGCTACAGCAGAAATCCTAACAAATAACAATATTTCAAAATTAATAAAAATCAATAGAGGATGTCGACAAGGTTGTCCACTTTCACCTTTACTGTTTACTATGGCAATTGAACCTTTAGCGATGGCGATACGTTTACATTCACAAATATATGGAATTAAAGTTGGACCAACAGAACATAAAATCTCCCTGTACGCCGATGACATAATTTGGTTTATGTCAAATCTTAAAAAATCAATTCCGACCTTGTTGAATTTAATAAAGAATTTTGGGGAAATATCAGGATATAAAATAAATAAAACTAAATCTTCAATATTAATGCTAAATGAGACCCAGAGAAATTACCCAGCCCCTGACGTAAATCAATTCAACGTTGTAAATCAGTTTAAATATTTAGGAATCCAAATTGTGCCTAAGCTAGAATCAGTCGCCAGTGTCAACTATGAAGCCTTAATGACAGATATCAATGAGTTAATTCAGAGATGGATGTCACTACCAATGTCGATGATCGGGAGAATCAATATTCTTAAAAGTAATATTTTACCTAAAATACTTTATTTATTTCAATACATTCCCTTACCACCACCTTTAGATTTATTCTCAAGAATTAAAAAAAAGTTAGTGGAACTTATATGGAACAAATGGAGGGCTAGATTACATCTGTCTTTATTATATTTACCATTTGATCGTGGAGGTCTGAAATGTCCAAATTTTATGTTGTATTATTGGTCGGCACAACTGAGGTCTATGACATATTATTTTTCATTAAATGATCTCCCTCACTGGACTGAAATGGAATCATATAATTTACCTTTACCTCTTCCCATATTCATATACTCAGATTTGGCAAAAAAATTACAAAAACAAGTTAAAAATCCATTTGTAAAGCATATGATCAAAATATGGTGTGAAGCTAAAAACTATTTAAAAGAACCACACTTATTGTCACAATTTAGCCCAATATGGGGTAATCAATATTTTAAACCAGGGAGAGCGGATGCTGTATTTAAAGTATGGAATTTAAAAGGGATTCAAAAGATTCAACATTTATATTTGCCATGTGCAGATAACATAATGTTTTTTGAAGAGCTGAGGATCAAATTTAATCTTAATAGAACACATTTTTTTAAATATCTTCAACTTAGAAACTTTATTCGATCAAATCAAAATAAAGCTCTCACTCGACCTATTTATTCATCCTTGGAAAAAATGTTGATGAAAGATAATAAAAGAAAGGGCATTATTTCAGAGTTTTATAACTCATTGACACTATCCTCAAGTGAAAACTCACAGAAAAGATTAAACTACTGGAAAGAAGATCTGCAAAATGAAATTTCAGAGGAACAATGGGAATTGGCTTGTGCAGAAGCTCAAACCAAATCAATAAATGTACGTCTTAAATTGATACATTTTAAATGGTTAATGTGGATGTATGTTACACCGGAGGAGTTAAATAGATATAACAAAAATATACCAGATACGTGCACAAAATGCATGGAAAGTAAAGGAACCCTATTTCATTGTGTATGGGAATGTAGAATAATTAGAATGTTTTGGGAAGAGGTGAGGGTAACAATTGAAAAAATAATCTCAAAACAAATCATATTGAATCCTAAACTGTTTTTGTTGGGTCTGTACCCAGAAAAGCATAACTTTAATAAAAGTGAAAGAACATTCATAGACCTCAGTTTGCTTAATGCCAAAAAATGTATTGCACTACTGTGGAAAAAGACTCAAAGACCAGATGTGACTCAGTGGTTAAGACAGATGTTAACAAACCTTCCATTAGAAAGAATAACATACATACTGAAATCAAAGGAAATTGTGTTTGAGAATATATGGAGACCTTTTATTGATTATGTAAAAAATTTAAACATAACTCTTGAAGAAGAAGGTGAATGATGTGTGTGGACCTTGTAAATTCCAAACTGGTGAACATAATATGTATACTTATGTAATGGATTGTCTAGACTAAACAGAGGAGCATTGTTGAAGACTTGATTTTGTTGGTGGTTGTGGGTGTTTTTAGTGCATTTTTTTTTTTTTTTTTGTAGTACTTTAGTGTTAGTGTTTGATTGTTTGTGTCATGTTTGTTAAAAAAAAAGGTTCAATAAAGATATTGTGGAAAAAAAAACTATGGGCTAAAGTTCAGCAACCTCACCCAACCACTCTACCAGAGGCAACCAAATCACACTGCTACACTCTTGATACCTTGGACATTCCAAGAGTAACTCAACTCGCACTGTTGACCCAATCAAGTTTGACCGAAGGTAACCTTGAAGACCGGGTTGAAACAGATACCCCCTACTATGTCACCACACCTGACAACCCGACCTTAAATGAACATAGTTCATTCCTGTGCACCCTAAAGCCAGGGGCAGCCGACGGCGAGAACTGCCCCCAAGTGTTCAATGGCCTTGTTGTCCAAAGCTCCCACATAGAAGACATGGTACTTGCTCTCTTGTCTGATAAATCTGCCATCAGCCAGAAACTTTTTGATTCTCTACACAAGAAATACGCTGACCTCATGGTAATTAACAAGTCTTTCCACTTCCATGCTGCGGCAAAATCAGACAAAACACTGGTCGCCACAGGCATCTGTGCCCTCCACCTTCAGTGGACCCACAGATTGCTAAATCACTCTTTCCTGGTCGTTCCCGACCTGCCACATGTAGTCTCCATTGGCAGCGACCTCCTTATGAGACTTGGAGCTCAGGTTGATAGCATGAACAATGCTTTATGGTCTCTCACCCCAGTGTGAGACGCTCACTCTAAACCAGATCTGGACGCCATAAAGCCAGGCCAGACAATCCCTGAAGCCTGCCAGGTACTGACCACTCAACACTTTGTCATACCTGCTAATGTCACACACTTCCCCATCCAACAACCCATTCAGACTGGACAAAAACTAATGCATCTTCAAGCATTTTTTCAACTAGCTTGTTTGGCAATCTGGGCTTAACTCTGGAGACCATGCCCCTTCTAAACCTCGGACCTCGAACCACTACGTTGCCGGTAAACAATCCCATGACTGAGACTATCGTCCTGCCAAAGGCCACGCCCCTCGGCTAGCTCATCACCACTGATTTCCATGATTTTGAACTGACCATTCCAGTGATAGGCAGCCTCCCTGTTTCTTTTTGGGCTGACACTCTTGAACCATCGGTCATATAAACTAAGCCTACTAAAGCCATCACCCTGGTGTCAATGTCAACCCCTGATAAAGAGTCAGTGAGGCGGATTGATTTGACCAATGACGACCAAATGCTTGTCCAAGCCATTGAACTCCCATCAGCATCCAATCAGCAAACCCCTGACAATCCCAGTGATGCTCCACCAACACCGGTCACCAAAATCACCGAAGAGATTGCACAGGTGGTAGCTGATGCTGATGCTTAACCTCTGACGAAGAACACCAAAAACTTTTTTAGGTTCTTTTTAAGTATGAGCAATCATTCTCCAAAGACTCCTTGGACAGTGGGCTAACCACAATACACTCTACTCACCACTGACTACAGGAAACTAAACACTCAAGCTCCTCTTTCTAGGTGGCCTATGTCTCAACTGGAGCAAGAACTTCCAAGAGTCAAAGATGCCAAATACTTCTAGACACTGGGCACTGCTTCTGGTTTCTGAACTATTCCTGTCCAAGCTCAAGACCAAGACAAACTGGCCTTCATGTTTGCGAATGGTCAATATACATTCACCCAATGTCCAATCGGGTATGCTTACTCTCCTGCAGAGTTCAACATCTTCTTGAATAAGGCATGTCCAGACGCTAGGGACAGAGGCAATCTCATCTATGTTGACGACATTCTCATTCGGAGTCCAACTCTGGATGCCCACCTGACTGACATCGATCATGTCCTTGGCCAGCTCACAAAAGCAGGAGCAAAAATTTCTCTTTCCAAGTGGCAATGGTGCAAACCCCAGGTCATCTATGTTGGTCTCTTGGTGGGATCCCATGGGGTCCTACCGTGAACATTGTAAATTCAATGCGTTTTAAACATCAAGACCCCTACTAACATCTCTGAACTCCAGAGATTTCTAGGGGTATGCAACTACTCACGCCCGTTCATTGACAATTATGCAGACTTGGCAAAACCCCTGACAGACCTCCTATGAAAGGACACCCCTTTCATCTTCTGAGGATCAAGAACAGGATTTGCTAGTTTTAAGCAAAAGTCATGCACAGCACCCTGTCTGTTCTATCCCAACTGTGACCAGCCATTTTTCCTACAAGTGGGGGTTCTCTGCTAACTGCTTAAGTGCTGGATTATACCAAATCCATGACCATGACAAAAGAGTTATGGCTTATGCCAGCAAAACCCTTTCTGGTCCAGAATTGAAATACTCAGACTGCGAAAAAGCCCTTCTGGCTATCGTATGGGCAATCAAACATTTCTCCAACTATGTGGGTGGCCAGAGAATCATGGTGGAGACTCACCATCAACCAGAGGTTTTTCTTAACAGTCAACGCATCAGAGAAGGTGTTGTGACGAATGCCAGAATAGCTTCCTGGCTGATGGCTCTACAAGGCTTTTATGTTGAGGTCCACTATGCACAGAAATTAAGGAGCACTCCCGGCACAGACATGGCAGCCTGCCAACGGTGCTCTGAGGACGCTCCAGGATCATTCATTTGTGCAGAGTCATCTACACTCAGTGAAGACCCTAACAATCATTGCTTAAACCAGAACATTTGTCAAGATATGGTCACCGCTTTTGTCGATGGTTGTTCTTTCCACCACTAAACCCACATTTGTGCTGGAGTGGGGGTGGCATGGTTTAACAACCAGCACTGTGAACCCCGCAACTTTCAACTGGGGTCCCAGTCATCACAACATGCATAAATTGCAGGTGGCTCACTGCACCTATCTATCTATCTATCTATCTATCTATCTATCTATCTATCTATCTATCTATCTATCTATCTATCTATCTATCTATCTATCTATCTATCTATCTATCTATCCCTAGACTGCAACTTGCTGTAGACCATGGCATTCGCACGTTGGTTATCTCGTCGTCGTCGGCCTCCGTCGGTCTATGATGACCATGGAAGAGAATCCTAAACATCTACTCTGCTGGAACAGCACCACCTGTGGCTGAACAGGTCGATGCACACCAGTGTTCTACCTTCCAGTGTTGGGCGTTGGTAGGATTCAAGCTTGGGCAGGAAGATATGGAGGATAAGATGTTACCCATGCAGCATGTCCCCCCTCTCCACGTCACTGATGGATCCAAAGGAACAGCAGGGCTGCTATAGTTTGGCACCAACACCGTCGCAGGAGCTGCCAGAACGATGTTGAGCACAACAGAGAACTGCCTTAGGGGGTCTGACTCCGGATTTTTCCTCAGGGTTGACTCCCGAAGCCTTTCCCGTGACCGGGTGTGCTGCAAGGCAGCGGAGGTTTGAAATCAGGGTTTACCTTCCCCTAGATGGGCTACCTTTCCAGGTTGACGAGCCACCATCTACCCGAAGCATCTGGTTTTAAGGCGCCAGAGATCCGCCCTCGCCCCTTCTCCTATTAGTAAAAGCAGTTCCGCCGGGCATACAGACTAAACCACACGGGCAGGCTAGGAGTTGGACTTAGTTGTCAGAGGCTTTTCGAGACGCACGCCATAAGGAGCATTTTATGAGCACTGGAAGCTTAACCCCAGTGCTGCTCCTGGCTATGACAACCTTGGAACCAAACTATGCTCACCTCAGTTTCACGTGTCATCTGGAATTCTGGAAGGCCAAAGGTTTTCTAAATCTCCAACCACAAACCAGTTAAACATCAAGACCTTTTCAGGGCATGTGATCACTTGGTCACCTCCAACAACCTCCAGGTGTACTGAAAAAAGGTCAGAGGTGACTCACGTACACCAGGTCAGGACAAAGAATGGAACGACCCTGTGGACACACTTGCAAAACCAGGAGCAATACAAGGCACACCCTGGTCCTTTGATTCAACTCTGGTGCCGACTGAAGAGTCCTACCCACCCACCCCTACAGTCTGTGCGGTCACCAGGGCCTAGGCAAACAAGACCCAGGACCCGCCACAGCCCACAGATCCTCTAGCAGTTGACCCTGCTTTCTCTGATGCTGACCTTACCTCTCTTCAGGCTCTTGACCCTGTGATCCATAAAATGATACAATATCTCTTGGATCCTGTTCTCCATGCACCATCTGACTCAGATGTCACTGAAATTGTGGGATTGAAGCCACTTTATGCTGCACAATCTTCCCTAAAGCTGTGCAGTGGCATTCTGGTTCATGTTTCCGATGAACTCCCAGCGCCTGCGCTTGTGGTCCCTCGCAACCGCAGGACACAAAGGCATCAAAGCGACATACAAGTGGCATATTGGCCATGCATGTGAAGGGATGTAGCCGACTACATCAAGGGATGTCTCGTCTGCTGCCAGTTTAAACCAACCAACCAACCAAATTCAGGGATCACCACTAAAGAAAAGAGGCATCTCATTCCCATGGTCTGACCTCCAAATCGACTGGGTAGATCCCCTTCCACTGTCAGCCAGAGGTAACAAATACTTCCTCACAGTCCCATGGGCTTTCACCAAATGGGTCCAGTGCTTGCCTGCTCCTAATGAAATGGCAGAAACCATGGCCTAGTTGTTGATGAACCATGTGTTCTTGAGATTCAGTCTGCCGAGCCGAATCATCTGACAGCGGCACCCATTTCACAGCTGAAGTCATGTAACAGCTGTGGAAAACCTTGGGAGTTAAAGCTAACTTCCATATTAGCTACCACCCACAATCCTCTGGGCAGGTTGAAAGAGACCACCGAACTGAGATCAACATACTGAAGAAGTATGCTTATCTCACCACACCAAAAAGACTGGGATGTAAAACTCCCCCTGGTCTTGATTGTCATCCGGGCAACATCCCATGAAGCTACTGGGGTCTCGCCTTTCGAAATGATGACAGGCCAGCAAGTGACTTTGCTCCTGCATTTGCTCTACAAACCTGGAGAGGTCAATGTTGCCACAGCCTGCACTACCCACCAATACATGACTGACCTGACCAAACATCTCCAACAGACTTTTGCGTTTGCCCAAAAACATTTGGATGGATCGGCTGAAGGACGCAAAGCGTACTATTACCAGAACAGCTCCTATGACGAACTCCAAGTGGGAGACAAAGTTTTCTACTACTCCTTCATCACTCAAACATGACAGACCAACTCACGGGCAAGGAAACTTGCTTGGAAATTCCTTCCCAGGTGGACGGATCCATACCCAATCACAAATAAACTCCCACCGGTCGTGTACCAAATCAAGATACACAAAGGTTGCAAGGACCCCATCTTCAAAAGAGTCCATAACAATCAGATCAAGCCTCACAAACCCCCCATGGGACTTGTCAGGGACAACACTGTCAAAGTAAGTCAAAAAATAAGCTTAAAATCCAGCCTGCGCACAATAGAGAACTGGTAGCTACGTATCAGCCTCAGGCATACTTGGTAGCACTTCTCTACATTGATCAGTTAACTGCACCACGGCCTCCAAAAGGAAAGTGTTAAACCAAAGCTAACTGACTTCCTTAAAGCTAACCTCAAAAGACCCTGCAAAGTTTCATTCAGTTTCATCAACTTACTATTTCAAAATAGTATACACAGCACATCCACTCTCAGTAGCTGGCGTTAATAACATCAAAATCCCTCTAAAGGTGATAAAACACTAAAAGTCTAGAACTCAATCTCTAAAAAAACTACTCCACCTCTGAGAACAGCCATAATCTGCCACTCAGGTGGGTAAAGATAAAAGGAACCAACAGGGAAGTTAACATTAAAACCCGTCATTTCGATGTGTCTTGCCAGGATGATGGCCCTACGGCTTTTTGGTTTAACCCTCTGCCTAACCATCGTGTCTACCTTCACTGACCTTGTGAAAGAGGGCCCGAGTCTGGGATAGCTTTGATCGACCAACCAGGACTCCTGATTACTGAATATCAAATCCACACTCAAAATATCTTCGTATGGTTTGATCCCTCCACAGTGGTCTACAGAAATCTTCCACTAAGCCCAAGCTTGTTCTCCTTGATCAGATGTCGCTAGATCCAGCAAGCTATAGACCATGCTGAATCCGATATCACACATGTGCTGGAACAACTAGAGAAGTTCACCATTACCCAGTTCAACTTGACCACACCCAAAGCCCAAAACCGACGAGCTGTAGGTGGATTCTTAAAAGCCGCCTCAGCTTTAGGATCACTCTTTAGCTTAGGTACCTCCACCGTTAATTTGGTCAATTTCATTAAAACATCAGGTAGGTGAGCTACAAACCGAGATCTCTTGGATTCAGGCACACCTGGCCGCCAAGTGAACAATGTTACAGACTGTCAGCACCACCTTACAAGGTATGGTGTTACAAGGTATGTTACTATCAGATGTAATTAGGGACATTAGCTCTTCCATTGACACTTTGGCAATGGGCAGGATTTCACCCTACCTCGTCTCTATGTCAGTGGTCACAGACTTGCTTGCTACTGCCACTCAGAGAACTATAATACCGCTCCAAGCCCATTTAGCTTTTACCTTGGGCAATGCTATCCCCATCTATGTTTACCCTGAGAAGCACTAGTTGTTTTTTGTTGTCAATCTACCAATGATAACTTACGACAGTATCTACAGGTTGAAGAAGGTTGTCAATGTAGGGATTTGGAAGCAGGAAACTCATGTCAAGGTCAAAACCCTTTCAGTGGTGGTGTACCATAACAACAGTCCTGGCCTTTTCTTGGTCCCAAACCTGCGCATGTGCACTCTCACAAGGGATGTCCACTATCTGTACCCTAGTAAACCTTTTCTTAAGGACAGCACCAATGGCATCTGTGGGATCTAAGTATCCTCTGGTGACATGACTTGTTCTACTGTCCTCAACCCACGATCTCAAGTGACCACCACTCAGGCCCACATTGTCAGGAACCGTTGGCTTGTTAACACTCCAATGCAACCCTCTACCATCACCTACGATCACCACAACACATTTTCCAAGATCACACTTCCTCCCAACACTTTCTGGGTCCAAGTGCCTAAAGGCTCACTCTTCCATGTTGGCGATTTGGCCTTGTATCACCTCAACACTGACCAATACAATGGCAGGCTCGATGTGTGCAATTTCTTCTCTAAGCAAGCGCTTCAACGCAGCTCTGAGATCGTGGATAAAGTCATCTTTGAAGGTCCTCAAGTTTTTGACTTAGCCCCAATTGGGAATTAGCTCAAAATCCTTGAGCCAAACCCTAACCCACTACACCATCCCATTTCCCACTCCTGGTCTATACCAGATGCAGTGCTCATGTGCATGGTTATTTTTGGGTACCTCCTGACATTTGCCGCAGCCTGCATCTACCTCTGGCAAACTAGAGCCCTACAAGACAAATTCAACCATTTAACGACTAGCATGAGGCACAGTTTTAGACGCCAAGACCTTGACCCGAGTCCCAACATTGACAACCTATTTCCTGAAAATGAGATTCTTTGTCTAGATGAACTACCTATTAAAGCTGTAGAAGTGGAACCATAGGCGGGTCTGCTAAACTGACCCCATGTGAACCTCCTCGAGTTACCTCAATATTGCTTAGCCTAAACATATACCACAAAAACTACTAAACCACTGCACGGTGGCGCAGTGGTTTAGCACTGTGGCAGCACAGTTTACCCTCGGCCGGGGGATCGCAGGGATCGTGGGTTCGATCCCAGCCCCCGACCAACAGTGAGCTGTGTGGAGTTTGCATGTTCTCCCCGTGTTGCGTGGGTTTACTCTGGGATTTCTCCGGTTTCCTCCCGCATACCAAAAAAAATATGTAGGTTTAGGGCGCTTGCGCACGCAGCGACCGGCAGCCGGTGGCTTGTCACCAGACTGCAAACCAAATCTACCTACGGGTACAAATAAGTAACAAAAAAAATAAATAAATAAATAAATATATATATATATATATATATATATATATATATATATATAAGCAACAATATATTTTTGAAGCTTTCTTTTTGATCCTTACTAGTAGACTTTTTGAGTTTATATGCATGTTTATATACAAACATGTATATATTCTTTGCATTCTATTTTTATTTTTTGGCACATTAAAACTATTTTTGAACAATTTTAGTAGCTGCATTATGGTAAACCAAAACCAAAGATCTGTACTCAGGAATATATACCATTTACAAGCTCAGTGCTTATGGACATCAAAACCATTAGCCCAGCAGTTGGGACAAGAGTCGCCAATTGGAATCAGCTGCCAAGGATGTGTACCAAAGCTGACCAAAGTTCCACAATGATACAGAGGGGGGAGCTGTAAAGTTACATCTGAGTTCCAATCTACATCAACAGTCTCTGTGAATAGGAGACCTCCAATTCAGCCTGTTTCCTAAATAAAGCATTGAAACGCCACATTCCTTGCTTGACTTAAGACCCCAAGGATCCTCTTCATGCCAGTAAGATGGATGTACTTTTATCATAACTCGCCTAAGAACACTTAGCCTCAGACAGTTTTATGTTCTAAATAGCCGTTGATACAAGTCAGAAGACATCCACTGCATTCCTGGAGGATTCTACAATTATCCAAAACCCAACAGTGCACCTTTCCATTCAACTCTGAAACATTTGCTCATACTCTAATCAACATTGGACTGTGTTTTATCTGCCTAAAATAATCCTCTGTCCTCAAGACTTTGATATTTTTTTTACACACACACACATATGTACTATATATATATATATATATATATATATATATATATATATATATATATATATATATATATATATATATATATATATATATTTTACACACACACACATATGTACTATATATATATATATATATATATATATATATATCCCCCTCATGGATCGTCACCTTATCGTGGTGGGGGGGTTTGCGTGCCCCAGTGATCCCAGGAGCTATGTTGTCCGGGGCAATTTGCCTCTGATAGGGTCTCCCAAGACAAACTGGTCCTGGGTGAAGGGCCAGACGAAGAACGATCCAACAGACTCTCATGATAAATTGTATATCAAGGATTCAGTGTACCCCGCCCGGTATGGGGTTACCGGGGCCCCACCCTGGAGCCAGGCCTGGGGGAGGGGCTCGAAGGCTAGCGTCTGGTGGCCGGGTTTCCACCCATGGGACCCGGCCGGGCTCAGCCCGAAGGAGTTACATGGGTCCGCCCTCCAGTAGGTTCACCACCTGCAGGAGGGATCATGGAAGTCCGGTGCTATGTGGATTAGGTGGCAGTCAAAGGCGGAGACCTTGGCGGACTGATCCCAAGCTTTCTAAACTGGCTTTTGGTACGTGGAATGTCACCTCTCTGGTGGGGAAGGAGCCTGAGCTGGTGTACGAGATTGAGCGATACCGGCTAGATATAGTTGGCCTCACCTCAACACACAGCTCCGGTTCCGGAACCAGTCTCCTGGAGAGGGGCTGGAGCTTGGCCTTTTCTGGAGTTGCCCCGGGCGAGAGGCGACGAGCAGGGGTAGGTATTCTTGTATCGCCCCACCTTGCTGCCTCTATATTGGAGTTTTCCCCGGTGGACGAAAGGGTTGCTTCCCTGCGCCTTCGGGTTGGGAAACGGGTCCTGACCATCATTTGTGCCTATGCACCAAATGATGTTTCAGAGTACCCACCCTTTTTGGAGTCTGTGACTGGGGTGCTGGAGGGTGCTCCTCCTGGAGACTCCATTGTCCTACTGGGGGACTTCAATGCGCACGTGGGCAACGACAGTGAAACCTGGAGGGGGGTGATTGGGAGGAACGGCCTGCCCGATCTGAACCCGAGTGGTGTTCAGTTATTGGACTTCTGTGCTAACCACAGTCTGTCTATAACGAACACCATGTTCAAGCATAAGGGTGTCCATATGTGCACCTGGCACCAGGACACCCTAGGCCGCAGGTCGATGATCGATTTTGTTATCGTATCATCAGACCTGCGACC
>CM035840.1:252616978-252842873 GCA_020510985.1 Pholidichthys leucotaenia
AAAATGAATAGAAAATATAGTCAAGACACTGACAAGGTTAGAAATAATGATTTGTATTTGAAATAATAATTTTTTCCTTCAAACTTTGCTTTCATCAAAGAATCCTCCATTTGCAGCAATTACAGCATTGCAGACCTAACATGATTGCACAGGGGTTTTCTAATCATCCATTAGCCTTCTGATGCAATGAGCAAACACATTGTAACATTAGAACACTGGAGTGATAGTTGCTGGAAATGTGCCTCTATACACCTATGTAGATATTGCACCAAAAAACAGACATTTGCGGCTAGAATAGTCATTTACCACATTAACAATGTATAGAGTGTATTTCTGATTTGTTTAAAGTTATCTTCATTGAAAAAAAAGTGTTTTTCTTTCAAAAATAAGGAAATTTCTAAGTGACCCCAAACTTTTGAACGGTAGTGTATATATATATATATATACAGTGGGGTAAAAAAGTATTTAGTCAGCCACCAATTGTGCAAGTTCTCCCACTTAAAAGATGAGAGAGGTCTCCAATTTTCATCATAGGTATACCTCAACTATGAGAGACAAAATAAGAAAAAAAAAATCCAGAAAATCACATTGAAGGATTTTTAATGAATTAATTGGTAAATTCCTAGGTAAAATAAGTATTTGGTCAATAACAAAAGTTCATCTCAATACTTTGTTATATACCCTTTGTTGGCAATGACAGAGGTCAAACGTTTTCTGTACATTTTCACAAGGTTTTCACACACTTTTGCTGGTATTTTGGCCCATTCCTCCATGCAGATCTTCTCTAGAGCAGTGATGTTTTGGGGCTGTCGCTGGGCAACACAGACTTTCAACTCCCTCCAAAGATTTTCTAGGGGGTTGAGATCTGGAGACTGGCTAGGCCACTCCAGGACCTTGAAATGCTTCTTACGAAGTTACTCCTTCATTGCCCGGGCTGTGTGTTTGGGATCATTGACATGCTGAAAGACCCAGCCACGTTTCATCTTCAATGCCCTTGCTGATGGAAGGAGGTTTTCACTCAAAATCTCACGATACATGGCCCCATTCATTCTTTCCTTTACACGGATCAGTCATCCTGGTCCCTTTGCAGAAAAACAGCCCCTAAGTATGATGTTTCCACTCCTACGCTTCACAGTAGGTATGGTGTTCTTTCTCCTCCAAACACGACAAGTTGAGTTTTTACCAAAAAGTTCTATTTTGGTTTCATCTGACCATATGACATTCTCCAAATCCTCTTCTGGATCATCCAAATGCTCTCTAGCAAACTTCAGATGGGCCTGGACATGTACTGGCTTAAGCAGGGGGACACGTCTGGCACTGCAGGATTTGAGTCCCTGGCGGCATAATGTGTTTCTGATGTAGCCTTTGTTACTTTGGTCCCAGCTCTCTGCAGGTCATTCACTAGGTCCCCCCATGTGGTTCTGGGATTTTTGCTCACCGTTCTCGTGATAATTTTGACCCCACGGGGTGAGATCTTGCGTGGAGCCCCAGATCGAGGGAGATTATCAGTGGTCTTGTATGTCTTCCATTTTCTAATAAGTGCTCCCACAGTTGATTTCTTCACACCAAGGTGCTTACCTATTGCAGATTCAGTTTTCCCAGCCTGGTGCAGGTCTACAATTTTGTTTCTGGTGTCCTTTGACAGCTCTTTGGTCTTGGCCATAGTGGAGTTTGGAGTCTGACTGTTTGAGGTTGTGGACAGGTGTCTTTTATACTGATAACGAGTTCAAACAGGTGCCATTAATACAGGTAACGAGTGGAGAACAGAGGAGCCTCTTAAAGAAGAAGTTACAGGTCTGTGAGAGCCAGAAATCTTGCTTGTTTGTAGGTGACCAAATACTTATTTTACCGAGGAATTTACCAATTAATTCATTAAAAATCCTTCAATGTGATTTTCTGGATTTTTTTTTTTCATTTTGTCTCTCATAGTTGAGGTATACCTATGATGAAAATTGGAGACCTCTCTCATCTTTTAAGTGGGAGAACTTGCTCAATTGGTGGCTGACTAAATACTTTTTTGCCCCACTGTATATATATTTATAGGACAAGCTGCATATATATATATATATATATATATATATATATATATATATATATATATATATATATATATATATGGAGGACAAACTGCAACGGAGCGACATCGGCGGGGTCTGGAGAAACCTCAAAACCATCTCTGGGATCCAGAATACCTCTTCCCAGGCCACGGGGCAGGGAGTGGGTAAACAATCTAACATCGAGATGGTGACATTCTACAAGTACCTGGGTGTTCATTTGAATAATAAACTAGACTGGTCACACAATACTGACGCACTCTACAAAAAGGGAAAGCACAGGCTGTTCCTACTCAGGAGGCTCAGGTCTTTTGTTGCACAAGGGATGCTCCTGAAGACATTCTATGATTCGGTGGTGGCATCAGCCATCACTTTTGGAGTGGTCTGCTGGGGCAGTGGCATTACAGCAGCTGATAGGAAGAGAACAAAGTGATCAAGAAAGCTAGCTCTATCCTGGGCAGCACCTTGACCCAGTGGAGGAGATAGGAGACAGAAGGAAGGTGGCTAAGATGTCATCTCTGCTGGAGTCTGAGTCCAACCCTATGCAGGACATACTGAACGCACTGAGGAGCTCATTTAGCAGTAGACTACATCATCCTAGGTGCATGACCGAGAGGTTTCACAGGTCCTTCCTACCTACAGCTGTCAGACTTTATAACCTAAGCAGGGCTGCATGCAGAGATAGCAAATAAAACGTTACGACCTAATAGTATTGAATGCAAAAGACGCAACAGACTTACTCAAAATGGTCCCCTCCAGTATACAACTAGGATAATATCAATCGTTACGGAGGGTGACAATATGTATGGTACATATTCATACCATGTAGGGTAACTAAATAGATGGTGATGCCGTTTATTCCATCTAGCTACAATGCTTCATACTGTGTATATATATTTATGTGTACATATGTATATTCACTGCTCTTATTTTCTTATCTTCTAAATTATTGCTCTGAGTGTTGCTATCCCTGTGCTGTTGCAATCCTGGAATTTCCCCATTGTGGGACTAATAAAGGATTATCTTGCCTTATATATGTATGTATATATATATATATATATATATATATATATATATAGAGAGAGAGAGAGAGAGAGAGAGAGAGAGAGAGAGAGAGAGAGAGAGAGAGAGAGAGAGAGAGAGAGAGAGAATGTGAATTTCACAGTTAAAATTTGTCTTTTTCTAGAACTTATGCCAGTCATCTGATTGGTACCATCATTTCACCAGCCCCTCTGTTGGACGACACCCCCTTTCATTCTGTTGGTTGGTTACAGACAATGGACCACTTTCTAATTGGACCATATTCCATTCAAATCTCCCACTATAGCCAATAATTGGTTCTTCCTGCTGCCAGTCATATGTTATGACCAAAGAATTGCTCTAATTTAAAAGTGGGAAACTCTTTATTAGTTCAGCGCATTTTTTCAGTGGTCTTTCGGTTGTCAATTCAGTTCATTTCTTTTTGCTGTCTTTCTGAAGTCTTTTCTTTTCTTTTAAATTCTGGCTCTTTTGTGTGTGTTATTTTTTGTTTTTGTTTTTTTCCTGGTATCTGAGGAGAGATCATCCTGTCATTGAGCTCAATCCTTCTTACTTGGAGTGAAACTCCAAAACTCTGTTTTTTCCCTCTCCTCAGACACTGTTTTATTCTGTTATATTTTTTCTTTTGATTTTCCTTAACTAACCGTTAAAGTGGAGTGATAGTGATTTTTATCTTTTTTACTCGAGACTGTCTCACCCATGTACAACAATGTCTGAAGAACTAGGATTTTGTGTGTGGAACCCTTTTGCATCCATTTTTCCTTCAGTCCTGTGGTTCTTGTTGACCGGTGGACATTCCAAAGTTGCAGGTCAGAGAAACCTTTTGACCAGAAGAAGACCTCATCTGCCCAGGGGACCAGCCGCCCACTCTGCTGCCTGCTACATTGAATCCCCTGCTGCTGAATGTCAGTGGACCACTGCACCAACTGGAAAGGACTGCGGGCAGTCTTTCCCTTGTTGCCATCTGCTGGCATTCAAGATCATCACTCAACTCTGAAGACAGCTGGTTGTAAGTTTGACTGCAAATTTCTGTTTGCTGGGCCAAATGTGATGTCTAATTCTAACTGAACATGACCAATTTTTCATGTTAAAAGTTAATCCATAAGCTACGATAGGAGTTATAAAGCTGGAGGAAAAATAATATTCTCTTTTTCAATAACATCTTTTTTTTTTGAGTAACTCAGAATTTCTTTTTTCATATAATTAACTTTTATCATTTTCTCCATAAAATAGCATCCAATTTTATGCATATTTTTGTTACAGTTACTTCACAGTCTCCCATTGCATTACAGTTACAAATTCAAAATCTGGTTTCTCTTGTTTCCACAAAGGTTTAACTATATATTTTAGGTTCATTAATCCTTTGCAAGTTGATATGATGTTTGATACTTGTTGATCATTTAAGATGCTTACAAATCAACTGAATGTAATGTCATTTAATTTGACTTTTGATCATTTAAACTTTTAATGGTATATGGAAGTTTCTGCTTGTTTTTTTTTTGTTGTTTTTTTTGTGTGTGTCTGCTTTCCTGGGTCACGGCAGAAGAATTCACAAATATTGAGACTGGTTAATTAAAGGTAAAATAATTATTTATTGAAAAATTGTCCAAGTTTTTTATTGGTGCCCCTACGAGTTGTTTTTCTTTTGTTTGTGAGTGTTTGTGGTCTTGAAGTAAACCTCCGTTTCCACACCCACACACCTCTATGTATAAATTAAATAATCCTTGTACCTTATCAGTCTTAGAACACTAATTTCTCCTACATTGGTCTCATCGGACCAGACTATTTTCTCCCAGTATTTTACTGGCTTGTCCAAATGTTCTGCAGCAAACTTTAAACAATTTTCAACATGCTTTTTCTTCAGCAAAGGAGTCTTGTGAGGCAAACAGGCATAGAGCCCATGTCAGATGAGAGCATTGTTTAGTGTTTTTTTTTTTTTTTAAACAGCAGTACCTGGTAACTCCAGGTCTTGAGCTCTCCACAAGTTGTTTTTTGTTCTTGGATAATTCCTTTGATAATTCTTTTTACTCCTCTGTCAGAAATCTTGAGAGGAGCTCCTGGTCCTGCCCAGTTTATGGTAAAATGATGTTCTTTCCACTTCCAAATGATAGCTCCAACAGTGCTCACTGGAACATTCAGCAGTTTAGAATTGCGCCTGTAACCAATGCCATGTTTATGTTTTGCAAAAATAGAGCTGTGAAGGTCTAGAGAGAGCTCTTTGCTTATACCCATCATGAGTTCTTTGTGGTGTGACAATCTGATATTCACACCTTTTAAAAGGCTATCAGTCCGGACTTAACCAGCTGAAATTAATTTGCACTGATGGGAGATGGGATGGCGTCCTAAATTCTGATGGATTTCAGTTGGTTCTTTGAGTTTCTATGCCTTTTTCACCTCTTTTTCTTGAGGTGTTCTATACTTATTTCCTTTGTCATTCCACTGCTGCCTTGATTTCTTTTTATGTATGGGTTACTTGGGTTGTTACTGGTATCTTGTGAAATTCTCAGGTCAGTGGCTCCCTCAGACATGTGTTTAATGAGAAAAGTGTTGATGTGCTCAATACGTACAGTATGTTCCCCGTTGTATGTAGTACATGTGACTTCTTAGTTGTTTTTTTTAAATTTTTTATTAATTTGCAAAAATCTTAAAAAAAAAAGCTTTTTTCACATTGTCATTATGGGGTATCGTGTTTAGAATTTTGAGGATAAAAAAGGAGTTTAATCAATTTTAGAATAAGGCTGTAACATAGCAAAATGCAGGAAAAAGTGAACTGCTGTGAATACTTTCTGGATGCACTTACTCATTAACATACTTCATTGTAACCTGAAAAATTAACTGCAAGAGGCAGAGTCTACAATTACTACATTGATTCTATTCAGGTTGCTGGGTGGATGGTCTGTAAATGTGCAGTTTTGAGCTCAGATATGACTGTTTTGTGTATTTCTTATGAAGCAGTGTGTTAGTGTGAGGTGATGAACAAAGGTTCACTGGGGTCATCACTGTGCCACCCCAGACCACTTAGCAAAATCACAGTAATTCATAACTTGCCGTGGCTTGTAGTGTGAAGGGCCATCTCTTCAACTGAAGGTCTAATTGGGGTTATTATCCTTCTAAACAGATTTTTTTTTTTTAACATTGATTGAAAGTGTAAGTCAGAGCATAAAGTCTGCACAACCATACACAACCTTTCTGTTGATGATTTGGACAGCAGCCCTTCAGATCAAAGTGTTCCCTTAAAGCCTGTCACATACTTTAGCATACATATATGAAAACAGCTCAGCAGGCTTGTTAGTGTTGGCTGCATATTCAAAGTGGAGCCTGGTGATGACTTACAATGCCTGTAGTTGTACAGCCCCCATACTTAATGGATCACTTTCAAGGAGGTTATGGATATGTGACTAAATATAGCAACAATATATTTATATGTAAAACCATACACTGCCACTAGCAATATGCATTTCAAATACTAATTAACACAGGAACATTGCCAAGAATTAAAAAGGTGTGGATGCTTTTGAATTAAAATGTCTGTGATCACAACATTTCTCCTGCTGGCTTTTAAGCTGCCATGGGATTTCTTTCTCATATTAGTCATTATAAATGTTGGGCTTGCTTATTCTCCATTGATCAGTAGTATTGAGGTATGGGTACAAGATTAAAAAAAAAATGAGTCAAGTCGAGGTTGAAAACAGTACTTTGGAACTTTGGAGACCACATTATTAAAATATCACAAATATCAAAGCCACTACTCATCATGTCCATGAATGCACAGCTTAAAGTAGTTAAATTACTTGAACCAGCTTTAATATTCCATCCATCCATCTTCCACCACTGATCTGTGCATCCAGGTCTTGGGGGCAACAGTCTAAGAAGAGAAGCCTAGACTGCCAACTAGTTAACATAGCACCCTGCTCTCTCCTGCAGATTGTTAGCCACTTGTAAAGCAGACCCATGTAGCTTTCTCGAGCTGAGCCCAGCCGGGGCGTATCAACAGAAGCATAATCACCAGGCAGTTGCCCTCGAGCCCAGGTAACCCTAAAACAGGATGAGGCACACTGGAGCCTTCGATTATCTTCATCATGGGAGTGTACTGGACCACTCTTAGTCTGACCAATTTTCCTTGGGAGACCCTATCAGGGGCAAACTGTACCTCACAGCACAACTTCTGGGATCACTGGGGCATACAAACTTCTCCAACATCATAAGGTGGCGATCCACAGAGGGGAACTTTAATATTACCATAATAAATTTCATTTCTTTGGTCTTGGATGTCAATTTGTGTCTGTTCATGTTAGGGCTCCAGGGCTGCACACCTTGTTGTCTTTCTCGCTAACTAATTGGCTTCCTCCCTGCAGTCGCATTCACCACCTGGAGGCAATCAGGGAGGGTCTTTGTAAGGGACTCACTCCTGCTGATTGGCCTGGGCATGTCAAGTCTTCTCCTCACCAAACTCCCGTTGTGTGCAGCCTGGAGTGGTCTGTTTCCTTGCTTTAAACTAAACCTTGCCTTGTATTGTTTCAAGGATTGTGTTCCCGCTGGGTGGACTGGATCGCTTCCTGGCGGATTGTGCACTAGACATCTTTCCCCCCATATAAGTTGACTTATCACCGTTGTGTTTCCACTGTGTCCTCACTCCCCTTTCCCCCCACAGTTAAAGCCTGGCCAGCCTGGCTCACTTCCGCACTACACCGTCACAGCATCCAACAGCTGGTGTGCTTAGGAGGATCTTCAGCCTGGTGGGCTGGGCTCTCATCCCAGCTTTGTCTGTAAGATAAACAAGATAGCATTGTTACCAGTTATTCTCTGCTAATATACTTACATCTGCCTGTGCTCTCCTCTCACACGGCTGCCAGATTCTCCAAGCTCCACCAGCTGTTTAGATTAATAAAGTAATTGTTTTTTCAAGACATTATTGTTTTCAACTTTATCTGCTTTTGGGTGCTAAAATACAAACCATGTCATTATGTGCCCAGTGTCAGGACCAAGCAGAATTAATGTTGGCATCATGGCATCAATAATGTCTCGTCTCGGGGTTGTGAGCAATGTCTTGATTCACTCGGGGTTCCCGGGGGGGGGGGGGTGTTGCTGCAAACGGCCCCCCTCTTGGTATGTTTCCTGACAAATCACTCACATGCACACACTTATTTTGCACACATTCTCATATATACGCACACGGACACACAGGCACAAATGTCTCTCCTTTAACAGGTGTGGATATCAGACTGGTGTTGAGACATCTTCGTTGGAAGAAACAGTTTGTCTTCTGTTTTTTTACTTGTTGGTTTGTTCGTCTTTTTGTCTGTTCCCCTCCCTTTCCTTTCCCCCTCCACACACTTCCTTTCCCTATTCCCCATCCAGTCGGGTCCTCCATGGGTAAAAATAATTTAAATAAAGTATTAAAAGTTATTACAGGAGGAGTTTACAACAATATACAGTACATAGTTAGGTACTGTTTTAAGCTCCTTTTGGCAAAGTAAATCTGTTTTGGCACAATAAGGGTAAAAGATCTCTGTTCTGCTTACCTAGCTGCCTGACAGGACGGGGGGGGGGGGGTGTCTTGATCTCTTCTCAATCTGTGGCTCCTCTGATTCCGGCTCAATCTGCCCATTCTACCCTGGTCTCCACACCAGCTTGCTATTGTGGGAAGCTGAGGGAGGCTATGGGGTTTTTGTTGCAATATCAGCTCATCTTCCAGTGCTACCAGATGATTTTCCCACCGATAACTGTCAAATATGTTTTCTCACCGGTCTGTTCAAAGGGCACGAGCTCTTGTGGGCCCAGGCTATAATCGAGGGACCTGATTATTCTACTTTCACCTTCCAGCAGTTTTCTTAAGCATGTTCCCATGTCTTTAATTATTTTTTTATAGGGAGAGGAATGCTTCTAACCACTAATTGAATTTGCGTCAAGGACTTAAGACTGCGGAGGAGCACGCCATCAACATCCGAGTTCTCGCTGTCAAGGCTGGGTGGGATGACACCACGTTATGCTTTGTGTTTATTCACAGTTTAAACTCTAACCTATGCGATGAGTTGGCCAGCCTCCAGGATGAACACGGGTCATTTGATGCTCTGGTTTCATTATTAATCAAACTTGATAGCCTACTCTGTGAGCACTCTAGGCAGTGTTCCCATGACGCTTGTTCCACTTCCAGTTCTACCTAGCTCCATTCTCTTCTTCTTGCACTTCTGTCTGTGGCTGCCTCCCCTGACACACCCAAGCCCATGATAGTGGGTCATCTAGGATCCCTCCTGCTTAGCTGCAACAACGTCAGGAGGATGGTTTGTGTTTTTACTGCAGTGAGGCAAATCATGTAGCTTCTCAGTGTCCCACAAAAGCAAAAGGCACCCTACTCCACCCCTACTGCAACTGACGGGTGGTGCATCTAAGTCCCTGCTGACATGTCTTCCATTAAGTAGTGCGCCTTTTGCTCAACACCACCAAGCACATCGACTAAGCATTAATTGATTCAGGAGCAGAACAAAACTTTATATCTGAGAATCTGGCAACCCATTTAAAGATCCCATGTTTTAACTTACCACAGCCTCTAGGCTTAGTTATTCTCTCCGGCCAGCCCCTTTTTCAAGTCACCAGACAAACAGCTCCGGTAACTAAGTTAGCTTCTGGTAACCACCATGAACATTTGTCTTTCTTAATCCTCCCAGTCTCCATGTAATCCAATGTTTTAGGGTTCCCTTGGTTGAAGCTCCACAATCCTACCCTATATTGGTGTAAAGGACAATTGGCTGTTGGAGCTCATTTTGCTTATCAGCCTGCCTACAGTTAGCTGCTTGTTCTCCCTCCATTTCTACTTTGCATTCAACCCCTGAACCCCCTGATTTGTCCAAGGTCCTCTCGGTTTTTCATGATCTGGCTCCAGTGTTTAGCAAAGCTAAAGCTCTCTCTCTTCCTCCTCACTGCCCATATGATTGTACCATTGAACTCCAACAGGGGGTGCAGTTACCCACCAGCCGCCTAAATAATTTGTCCACTCCTGAAAAAGAAACCATGGATAGATAAATTAAACACTAGTATCATTCGACCCTTCTAATCTGCCCTTGAGGCAGGGTTTTTTTTTTTTTTTTTTGGTAAAATGGATGGTTCACTACGCCTTTGTATTGAGTTCAGGGAACTTAACAACATCACAGTCGAGAATAATTATGTCTTTCCACTTATTAATTCAGCCTTTGATCACCTCCAAGGGTCAACCATTTATACCAAACTAGACTTCAGGAGCACCTGTCATCTGGTTAGAATCCACGAGGGGGACAAGTGGAAGATGGGGTTTCCGTACTCCTAGTGGTCATTATGAGTACCTTGTCATGCCTTTCAGCCTTATCAACACTAGCTGTTTTTCAATGTCTAATCAATGATGTTCTGCATCACTTCCTGAGCTCGTTTGTCTTTGTATAGTTGGATGACATTCTCATCGTTTCTCACTCTCTGGCAGAACACCAGGTCCACATCTGGATGGTACTGCAACGTCTCCTAGAAAACCAGCTGATGTGAGTTTCACACTATCTCAACCACTTTTTTAGGGTTTATCATTTCCAAGGTTCCAGATTGAACCCAACCCCAAAAGATGAAGGCAGTAACTGTTTGGCCCATTTCCTCCTCCAGGAAACAGCTTCACCAATTCTTACGAACTGCTAATTTCTACCACCATTTTATTAGAAATTACAGCTCTATTGCCCATCCATTAACCTTTCTGACATCTACCAAGACCCAATTTCTCTGGCTGGATGATGCTAACAGGCTTTTATCTCCCTCAAGTCCAGATTCACTGAGGCCCCCATCTTAACCCAGCCTGATACAGAAGGTCAGTTCATTGTTGAGGTGGATGCCTCTGACATTGGGGTGGGAGTTGCTCTTTCTCAGCACTCGGTTACCGACAACAAGATCAATCCCTCTGCATTTTTCTCTCAGTGCCTTTCCCCAACTGAGAGAAACTCATGACTGAGAATTGTTGGCTATAAAGTTGGCCTTGGAGGAGTTGAGCCACTGTCTTGAGGGTTCTGTCCATCCTTTTTTGGTCTGGACAGACCACAAGAATTTAGAATATATCAGAACTGCCAAGCAACTCAATTCTTGCCAAACCAGATGGGTGCTATTTTTTGGTAGATTCCATTTCTCATTCACGTACAGACCTGGCACAAAAAAACACCAAACCTGATGCTCTCTCCAGACAGTTTTCTTTGGATTTAAACCTCCTGGTGGAGGAGACCGTCATCCCTTGATCCACTGTGGTTGGGACCCTCACCTGAGACATTGAGCAGAGAGTGAGAGAGGCTCAGGTCACTGACCCAGATCCTGGATGGGGGCCCTGGTTTATTGTTTGTGCCTGCCGCAGTGAAGGGTCAGGTCATCCATTGGCTCCACACAGCCAAGTTTTCCTGTCACCCAGCAGTAGCCACGACTCTTTCCTCAGTCTGTTGCATATTTTTGTGGCAGACTCTCAGCTGCTTTAATTCCAGGTTAAAAACTTTCCTATTTGCCGTGGCCTTTCAGTAGCCTACAATGTACTGTAACTTTTATTTCTGTCGCATTCTATTTTAGCCTGTTTTGTTTTGCTATAATTTCCTTTTATTTTGCTTTTAAATTCTTGTTTTTGAAAAATATATGTTTAAACTTTAAGGGAAGGTTTGAGGCCCCCCTCAGAGAAAAAAAGGAGTGGGTTAGAGGGCCCCCTGATTAAAGGAGTTTGAGACTGTTTAAAGGGATTGACAAAACCGAAGGCTATTTGGATTAGTCAAAACATTGTAAATGTTTTTTGTTTTTTTTCCCACGTATAAAAAATAAAAGTAAAGGAAAGTTAGGTTTGAGCCCTTCTAATGTGTAGATTCCTTTTTTCAACCTGTTGTAATGTTTTAATGTTTTTATGTAAAGCACTCTGAATTGTCCTGTACATGTACATAAATGTGCTATACAAATAAACTTGCCTTGCCTCTACTGTGCTCTCATAGGGCTGCCGGATTCTCCAAGCTCTTCCAGCTGTTTAAATTAATAAAACAATTGTTTTGTTTTACAAGATTATTGGTCTCAATGAATGATTTACCTCTGGACATCAGAGAAGCACCTTTACTGTCCATTTTTAAAACCCGTCTTAAAACAAACTTTTACTCCCTGGCCTTTGACCCAGTGTGAGACATTGATTTTATTAAATGAAATTGATTTTTATTTATTTATTTACTTCCTTTAGCATTTATTCTATTGCTTCTATTGACTGCGGCTTCTACTTGTACTAAGATTTATATTATTTTGTTTGGTTTTTATTGTGCTTTGTGTTAGTGTCCTGCTCCTTGCTTTTATGTTTTTGTGTGCTTTCTTGTTGTACATCACTTTGTGTAGCGAGTGTTGCTTTTTAAGGTGCATTATAAATAAAGATAATTGATCAATCAACTTTGCTTCTGGGCACTAAACTACAAATCATGTCAGTTCAGTATAGCAATGTCCAGAATGAGTTTCCACAAATCAAATAAACTCATTTATCAAATTTTCATCAAATCTTCTTTTCTTTTGTAAATGTTTCTCATTCAATTTTCAATATCCCCTTTTCATTTAACAAATTACATTTCTCTCCTTTTAAATTGCTTTTCACTTTTTTTAACTGAACATTTCTCATATCTTTTAGCAGTGTGTATGCTTAAGAGTCTTTATCGGCATCAGCCTTGAGATGTTAGGGGCCCACCACTGAGGAAGTTCCCAGTAGGTTCTGGAAAATTTGACAGAACGGGGTAAATGAATGGGAACTGAATGGACATTGTTGTCACTTAATCTGATCTGAGTAAGAACCTTGTGGATGGGAAAGGTGCTCCAGAACTGTGAGCATGTTCAAAAATGTATCCCAACCATCCCGTCAGAAAAAAGACTGAGTGAAGATGTATGTGACTGCTGCACTTTGAATGTGATAGAAACGTGTCGAGAACAAGCAAAATGTGGTATGGCATATTAACTATTTTTTTTTTTTTATTATTTACAAGAATTTTCATTAGAAAAAAAACTTGTTAAGAAAAAAATATATTAAAATTAAAAAAAATGCAGTTTGTATCAGATATTATTCTTTTATAACTGCTGTCCTTTTTTCTCCACACAAACCGGTGGGCAACCTCAGCAGTTCAGTTTCAATGTGACAGGTCAGCATTATAGATAAAAATAATCATCAAATTAGATAAGATAAGCCTTTATTAGTCCCACAATGGGGAAATTCCAGGATTGCAACAGCACAGGGATAGCAACACTCAGAGCAATAATTTAGAAGATAAGAAAATAAGAGCAGTGAATATACATATGTACACATAAATATATAAACACAGTGCAGAACATTGTAGCTAGATGGAATAAACAGCATAAGCATCTATTTAGTTACCCTACATGGTATAAATATGTGCCCATACATATTGTCACCCTCCGTAGCGACTGATATTATCCTAGTTGTATACTGGAGGGGACCATTTTGTGTAAATCTGTTGCATCTTTTGCATTCAATACTATTAGGTTGTCACGTTTTTTTTTTTTTTTTTGATATCTCTGCTAGCAGCCCTGCTTAGGTTATAAAGTCTGACACCCGTAGGTAGGAAGGACCTGCGAAACCTCTCGGTTGCATACCAAGGATGATGTATTCTACTGCTAAATGAGCTCCTCAGTGCGTTCAGTATGTCCTGCATAGGGTGGGACTCGGACTCCAGCAGAGATGACGGTTTAGCCACCATCCTTCTCTCTCCTATCTCCTCCACTGGGTCAAGGCGTTGCCCCAGGACAGAGCTAGCTTTCTTGATTAGTTTGTTCAGTCTCTTCCTATCGGCTGCTGTAATGCCATTGCCCCAGCAGACCACTCCAAAAGTGATGGCTGATGCCACCACCGTGTTGTAGAATGTCTTCAGCAGTGCCCCTTGTACACCAAAAGACCTGAGCCTCCTCAGTAGGAACAGCCTGCGCTGTCCCTTCTTGTAGAATGCGTCGGTATTGTGTGACCAGTCTAGTTTATTGTTCAGATGAACACCCAGGTACTTATAGGATGTCACCGTCTCAATGTCTATTCCCTGGATGTTTACTGGTGCTGTGAGGGGCTGTCCTTGCCTGCTGCAGTCCACCACCAGCTCCTTAGTTTTCCTTGCGTTGATCTGGAGGCAGTTCCGATGGCACCAGTCCACAAAGTCCTGGATAAGTCCTCTGTACTCAGCTTCATCTCCGTTGGAGATGAGGCCGACAATCGCAGAGTCATCAGAGAACTTCTGTGGATGGCAGTGTGTTGTGTTGTGTGAGAAGTCTGCAGTATAAAGGGTGAACAGGAAGAGAGCCAAAACCGTTCCCTGGGGGGCCCCAGTGCTACCGATGATCATGTCGGACACACAATCCTGGGTTCTCACAAACTGTGGCCGGTGAGTGAGGTAGTCAAGGATCCATGATGACAGGTGCTGGTCCACCCCTGCGCACAGCAGCTTGTCCTTCAGGATCATCGGTTGGATGGTGTTGAAAGCGCTGGTGAAGTCAAAGAACATCCTCACTGCGTTCCCGGGCTTCTCCAGGTGGGACAGGGAACGGTGAAGGAGGAAGATCACTGCATCCTCCACCCATGGATGATGCAGCATGATGGTAGGCATGATGATGGAGGATGATGCCATGCTGGTTGGCGAACTGGAGTGGATCCATCGCTGGTCCCACCAGGGGGCGGAGGTGAGCAAGGAGCAGTCTCTCCAGTGTTTTCATCATGTGAGACGTCAGGGCCACTGGCCTGTAGCTGTTCGGGTCTCTGGGGTGGGAAGTCTTTGGTACAGGTACCACACAAGATGTTTTCCACAACTGTGGTACCCTCCCAAGCTTCAGGCTCAGGTTGAAGATGTGCTCCACAATCCCACACAGCTGGTCTGTGCATGACTTGAGGAGCTTCGCGCTGATGCCGTCTGGTCCCGAGGCCTTTCTCGCCTTGATCTTCCTCAGCTCCGTCCTCACCTGGGTCTTAGTGAGGGTCAGGTTGGGGGGCTGTGTGCTGGGAGTGGGGTGGTGATGGTGGAGTCGGGTGTGGAAAGCAGGTCTCGATGACTGTAGAGGCAGCAGTGGTTGGTGTGCAGTCGGGGGGGAAGGCGGTTGGTCAAACCTATTAAAAAACAGGTTCAGATTGTTCGCCCACTCCCTGCCCCCCGTGGCCTGGGAGGAGGTATTCTGGAGCCCAGAGATGGTTTTAAAGATTCTCCAGACCCCGCCGATGTTGCTCTGTTGCAGCTTGTCCTCCATCTTCTTACTGAAGCTGTCCTTGCCTTCTCTGATCTTCCTCCTCAGCTCCCTCTGTACGGACTTCAGCATCTCCCTGTTCCCCGACCTGAAGATCCTCTTCTTCTCTCTCAGAAGTGTTTTTATCTCAGTGTTGATCCAGGGTTTGTTGTTCGAGCAACACCGTGTGGTCTTGGTGGGTACGGTGTTGTCCACACAGAAGTTGATGTAGTCCGTGATGGTGTGAGTGAGGCCATCAATGTCCTCACCATGTGGATTGCAGAGCTGCTCCCAGGCAGTGGTTTCAAAACAGTCCTTTAGAGCGTCCATTACCTCCTTAGACCATAACTTCACCGTGCGCATGACCGGAGGTTGTCTGTGTACTAGGGGTTTGTACACCGGCAGGAGATGAACCAAGTTGTGATCCGATCTCCCAAGTGGTGGGAGTGGTGATGAGGTGTACGCCTCCTTAGTGTTTGCATAGAATAAATCCAGTGTTTTATTGTCTCTAGTGTGGCATGTGACATACTGGGTGAACGTGGGTAGAATGGGGGACAGTGAAATATGGTTGAAATCACCTGAGATGAGGAGAAGAGCATCTGGGTGTTCTGTCAGCAGCCTGCCAGTTACTGAGTGAATGGCGTCATGCGCTCTCCCTGCATTCACCGTCGGATTTGGATAAATAACAATGCAGATCACGTGTGAGTATTCCCTCGGGAGATAGGTAGGCTGCATGCTAACAGCTAGCAACTCAGTGTCTTTGTTGCAGTGTTGTTTAACCGTGATATGTCCCGGTCTGCACCAGCTGTTATTGACATACATTATCACTCCTCCGCCCCTTGCCTTCCCACTGTCTGGCGTCCGGTCAGCCCATATTGCGTGGAAACCCTCCAGTTCAATGTTAGCATCTGTTGCTAGTTCTGTTAGCCACATCTCAGTAAACAACATCATGCTAATCTCTCTGAAGACGCTCTGGTAATGAGCCATAGCCGCTAGCTCATCTGTCTTATTGAGGAGCGATTTGTCATGGTTGGCTCTCACGAGCCGTCAATGAGACGCTATGGGCCACCGGTGAGTTTGCACAATTTATTAAAGAGAGAAAATAACAAAATAACGAGCCATGGGGGCTAAAACACAACTAAGGTATTGACATGGACAAGGAACACATAGTCTCAGAAACACTTACAATAATGGAAGAAGATGAAGGATTGTTCATGAGGGAACGTCTGACGAGGGGAAGATTGACAAGGGAATGTACGACGAGACTGCAGCAAGGTTTAGCCTTCAGCTGCTCCCTTAAATAGGGCCCAGGATGGAACAGCTGATGAGGCAATCAATAATGCAATTCAGCTGTCAGAGGGCTCAGCTCTGACAGCCGGAAGCCCCTTCAAGCACTGTCACAATAAAAGCTCGGAGAGCCATAGGGAACACACACACCAGATGGGAGGAAAATACTGCATGACCCGAGCGCGGACAAAATCGTCGCTCAGACTACGACAGTACTTCCCCCCGAACGACGCACTCTGGGCACCGTGTGACACCCAAGCGCCCCACCCCCCACCCACCCACCCAGGGTGGGAGGATGGGGGAAAAGGCCTGGAGGGTGAGAACCAGAAAGAAAAAAAAACAAAGAAATTAAGACGAGGAACCGGAACAGAGAGTGAAAAGGGAGAGCACAGGAAATAAACACGAAGCAATTACAGAGCATTGGAGGGGAAAAAAAAAAGCATAATACTCCATAATGCACGGATAGCACAACAGACAGGACAAAAAATGCAAATAACAGGAGAACAAGGCCTATAACCAAAATACACAGGCCCATGAGACACAACGTGGCTGTCACAAATCATCCCTCAGACAGAGGAGGGGAGAGAAAAAAAACAACAACAACAACACATGCTAAATAGCGGCAAATACACAGACCAAAATAGTGCAAATGACAAAACACTAGAGCGACCCTAATATTTCGGTGGAAAGAAGAAAACAAAACAGGGATGACGGCAGGCAGAGTCCAATGAGACAACAATCCGTTCAGGTGGTCTACCTGCATCCAGCGTCCAGATAACTGGCCGGGGAAAAAGGAAGAGTTCGGGTGGCCTACCCCAGTCCCAGGCCCGGAGAAACAGGACCTCTGGCAGCCGGACCAGGTCACCAAGCAGAAAGTCTAGTTGGTCGGGTGGCCGACCCAGAACGCCAAACGGGCAAGGCAGTCTTCCAGGCGGCCGACCCGCGTCACTCAGCCACCAGGCCTGCAGGGGAGAAATCGAAGACGGCCTCCCTGTAGAGGGGAATAGCGAGGGAGAGCCGAGCCGAATACGGGGAACCCCAACAGCACCCAGTGGAGAAGGATGAAGGAGCAGTCCAGCGTCA
The DNA here is from genome assembly GCA_020510985.1 of Pholidichthys leucotaenia. NCBI lineage: Eukaryota > Metazoa > Chordata > Actinopteri > Cichliformes > Pholidichthyidae > Pholidichthys > Pholidichthys leucotaenia. The sequence continues at coordinate 252,634,648 of CM035840.1, forward strand.
GACGGCAGAGGATCTGCAGCTCCTTTACCGACCTCGAACCGAACCGGTGCTGCGCCCCTGCTGGACCCCAATAGGGTCTACGCTGTACCCACGATGGACCCCGATTGGGCCGGAGCAGCACCCACGATGGACCCCGACTGGGTCAATGCTGCACCCGCGATGGACCCCGATTGGGTCGCGGCTGCACCCACGTCGGACCCCGATTGGGTCAATGCCGCACCCGTGATGGACCCCGACTGGGTCGGCGCAGCACCAGGGACAACCTCCAAAGCCGAACCAGGAACCTCCAGCACAGCGACCAGGATCGACTCGGCACTGGTGACCCTGGGAGAAGGCTCAGGAGAAGAAGAAGAACCGGGATCAGGATCACCGGTAGCTACAGAGCCCAGCGAGACAAGCTTGGATGCAGCGGACAGCTGCACCAGGCTCGTCTCCCAGAGAGACAGGCAAAAATGCTCTAGAACTGATAGGAGGAAGACAAAATAGAGCACTTGCCTGAACTCAATTTCTGTCGCTGTCCAGGACTTCGACGATCCGGGTTCAGAAGGCAGAAGGACATCCTCTGGCTCCCACTCGGCTACGGCGGGCCCCGCAGCCGGCATGATGGTTCCCACAGCCTGAGGACCCTCCAACGCTGACGACCACTCCGACGACCCGCACACCCTGGTGGCAGGAGATCCTCGACCTGCTGAGTCGGACCGCTCCTCTGTGGAGACCCTGGGACGCTTCATTGTCGGCGCAGGCTCCAACTTACAGTCTGCACTCCTCCTCTGCCCGTGTCGTGGCTGCGGGGCTGGAACCAGGCTCTCCAGGTCCGTAGGCTCCCTCCATGTCCGGCGGCGTAGGCCTGGCGCCGTGGAACCCTCAGGGGAAGGAGACACAAAGGTAGCTGGTCCATAACTAGTTACTACAGCTGGTGGAGGAAGCTCAGGGGACTGTGAACCCCGAACTCCACCCCCAGGAATCAAGCAAGGCAATTCACCCAATGAGGGAACAGAATGAAAAGTCACTTGCCTGATCCGTAGAGGCCCGATAGAACCCACTGCAGTGGACTTGGTTCCTCCCTCTCCCCGCTGGATGGTGACAGAGCGCCCCCTGGGAGGACGAGGAGGAGCCGCTCACGATGGACCGATGACAGTCTTCACCGAAGCAGGACTCGTGGCACTCACAGCAGCCAGGGAAGACGTTGGAGAGGAGGGTTTGACAGCCGAGGCGATCCAGGCACGAGGAGCTGATGGGACAGCAGGGAAAGATGACCCGGGGGGAGAGGCTGCGGGATTTCCCTCCTGACGAGACGCAGAAGAAGCAGCTGACTGGGAGAAAGAGTTCCTCCGATGACCCGGAACTGGATCCGGACAGGGTTCTCGCTGAGGCTTACCAGTGGCTGTGTGATAACGTTTACCGGCAGAGGGAGAGGTGAAGGAGAGGTTAGTGAAACATCGCTCCTGCGTGGAAACAGAGGCGAGCAAGCCGGCCTACTCTGGATAATCGCACAGCTCAGGATTCCTCTCTACCAGCCTGACTGCCGTCGTCACATGCTTAATGATCTGCGTGGGGTGGGTGGCGGAGCGACCTGCAGCCACTCGGTTGCGGGTGGAAGCAGCTGTCAGCTGTAACTTCTCCGGGGGAATCCCGACTGACGTCTCACTCCTTAGGGGATCACCCCTGGGCGGTGCAAACTCCTGGACTGGAACGGGGACAGGAACAGGATCCCAAAGCGAGGAGCGAGGGTGCCTTCTCTTGGGCTTCCTGCCGGAGTTTCCCTTCAGCCCACGGAGTCTCTCCCAGTGCGCAGAGATGTCTGTCTTCCTCGCCATGACTTCAGGGTGATTGTAGTAGTGAGGAAGGCAGTTAATGATAGCCTCCGCGAGGTCCAGGTGCCGGCGTACATTGCTGGGAGTGTCATAGAGGCCAGCGGTGAAGAGGGTTCCATCAATGTAGTGGAGGGCCTCCACCAGCTCGTAGCCCAGGCTCTGAACGTGGCCCCTGGGTGACGACATACTCTCCCAGCACACTGGCACCCAGACAGGGAAAAGCACAAGTCCAATTTAGGCAAAACTCATGGTGACCGGCGTCTTGTTCTGGCTGCAGTCTACTGTCATGGCTGGCTCTCACGAGCCGTCAATGAGACACTATAGGCCACCGGTGAGTTTGCACAATTTATTAAAGAGAGAAAATGACAAAATAACGAGCCACGGGGGGCTAAAACACAACTAAGGTAATGACACGGACAAGGAACACAGAGTCTCAGAAACACTTACAATAATGGAAGAAGATGAAGAATTGTTCACGAGGGAACGTCTGACGAGGGGAAGCTTGAAGAGGGAATGTACGACGAGACTGCAGCAAGGTTTAGCCCACAGCTGCTCCCTTAAATAGGGCTCAGGATGGAACAGCTGATGAGGCAATCAATAATTTACTTATTTTTGTAGGATGTCACTTGGGTTCTAAATATTTTATTGGGTTTTAGACCTTTGAGTTTTTAACCTCTTTGACTAGTTTTTAACTTTTAATATGACCCTTCTCTCTTACCTCTGGTTTTTCTCCCATCTCTTTGTCTTTTTATACCCTGATTGATGGAGCATTGAGTACTTTTATCATGTTTATAGTCAGCTTCATATGTGCCTGTGTTTGTGTCTATGTTGAATGTAATTCGTGGCTTGTATATATGAATGTCACCAGACTGCAAAACAAATCTACCTAGGGGTACAAATAAAGTAACCTGAACCTGAACCTGAACCTGAATGCAATTCAGCTGTCAGAGGGCTCAGCTCTGACAGCCAGAAGCCTCTCCGAGCACTGTCACAATAAAAGCTCGGAGAGCCATAGGGAACACACACACCAGATGGGAGGAAAATACTGCATGACCCGAGCACGGACGAAATTGGCGCTCAGACCACGACACGATTGTACATTCCCCATAATAACGGATGGAAGGACAGGTCTCTACCTTATATTTCTCGCCCGCCGTCTTGCTCCAGCACAGCATCCACGTCGTTTCTGTCTTATTTCACCCGGTATGTCGAAGTCTCTGCTGTAACGTATCCTGCTAAAAACAGTGGCTCTGTCTGCCGGCTCAGGAGTCATTTGGGCGATCCGTGTCCGTCCGTGATGGATAAGGTGTCGCCGGATCAGAAAGATTAGAAAGAGAAGCCAGATAGTAAATAGAAATAGGAAGAAATTGATCTGCTGTTGAAAAAAGGCAGCCTACTTGTGTGGTGCCAGAAGTACAAGTCATTTATAACTAAGGAGGTTTTTACAGACTGAAATACATCGCTGAAGTGGTGCTTACCTTTGCTGAATGGTAAGAAAACCCACCATGGAGCAGCTGAAATAAAAATCTTTTAATTCAGCTTTTTTGCAGCTCTTAGAGGCCTTTACATACTCTGCAAGAACAGAGAAATTTGTTCTTTCTCCCAGTGCTGCAACAACAAAATGATGTCATTTTGTTCCTGCAGCACTGGTTTGGGAGTTCATGGCAGAACTTTTTTCTTGCGTGGTTTCTGAGAACTTTTGTGTGACTGGTCATAAATTTGAATTCACCAGGAGTTTTGTACTTGAGTTTCTTCTGAAGCATGAAATGTCCTGGCCAGAACGATTTAGAACGGAGTGAAACCGGTCAGGAACAGGTTGTAACTGGGTAAGGACTGTGCTGAACTTGTCAATAACTGATTAGCAATGAGGTGGATGGCTATTTTTCTTAATTTTTAACATTGTAATAATTGTCCACAGTGGGGATGAAAATGAAATGGACTTGTCTCGAACCGTGTAACAACTATGTAGTGTTCGAATCTTTTTTTTTTTTGTCCCAAATTGCTGTTTTTACCTGTTGTCACCCCATTTCATTCATGTCTTAGGGCAGGCTAGGCCATTCTTAGAGTGAGTTCAGTTTAATGGGCCCCTTAGTAAAAAAGATTGGAGTAATTAGCAATGCTTGTGTTTTAGCACATTGGAAAACGTGCACTGCAAAAAAATTTCTGTAACATAATGGCAAAGTGCTGGCAGTAGATCTTCCAGCACTTCACCATTATTTTACAGTATTCTTACTTTGAAAATATTTTACAGCTTATTACTGTAAAATTAAAAAACTGTATATTTCTGTTTTTATTCATTTTACAGTAAAATGCTGACAGCAGAGTTGCCACCATTTCACTGTTATTTTACAGTACCCTAACTGTGAAATAATTTTACAGTTTATAACTGCAATCATGATTTATTTAGTGTTGACAAATTTTGACAAAGCAAGACCAAAAGGAGCAGAGATTACAGCAGTTCAGCAGGTAAGGTGTAAGGTATTTTATTTTACAAGATTAATTATGATAGCTTGCTTCAACTGGTGCCATGTCTGCTTGCAGGTGGGGAACCGGGAAAAGGACACTGAGGTTGCAGGCAGGCTGGCAGTGAAGGTAAGGCAGGAGATGCATGGAAGTAGGTAGGCAGGGAACTTCCCAAGCCTGGGGGGGGGGGGGGGGGGGGCAACTCTGAGAGGGGGGAGAGCAGGGTGAGGGTTAATTGGGTGTTCTGCTTGACTTAAAGGCTGACGCCAATCCAGGAGGGTGAGTGTCCGACCTCCACGGGAAAACTGGGGCCAAAAGGCAAACAGGCAGAGATACATAGGAAAGGTTGAGGAGAAGGGGCAGAGTGGTCCAGAGAGACAACAAGGTGGGTTTGTGAATGGGCCTACGTGATTCTGGTTACTCTGAAGGTCAGGGCAGGGGCTGGGCTGAGAGCGAGCTGGAGCACACACACAAGCCAGGGTGGTGGAAACAGGCATAACACAGCTGGATATCTCATGGCAACGAAGGCTGTGGCATCGAGGCAATCCCACAGAGGAATAATGTCAGTTCACCCCTGAAGTAGGGCGGAGCTCAGCTGCTGCACAGCTGAAGCAAATAGGAGACAATTAGTGTGATGATGATGTTTGTGTGTGTGTGTGTGTGTGTGTGTGTGTGTGTGTGTGTGTGTGTGTGTGTGTGCTCGCTCACTGCAGGCCATGACAAATGTATTGAATTTTTCTATGTATTTCGTGTATTGATGTTCTACAGCAAAGTACTAGCAGCAGAGATGCCAGCAATATCCTGTAATGAGCAGGGGTTTCAGCCACTGACGAGGTGGCTTTCGCTCAATAAGCATTTATGTTTTAACTTACCCAAAACGCCACAATAACTGAATCCATTTAACTGGCCAGCTCCCTCAGTCAGGGTTTCTGCAGAGAACAATGCACCAACACTAGCATTTCACAACACTATTATTACAAAAACATAAGTAAAGAACACAAAACCCAGAACCCACATTAAATCCCCTCAAAACATCCCCAACAATCATTCAGTCCCTACCTCATTAGCATAATCCCTCTGTTTTGGCCAATTATGTCCCAGCAGCTGCCCAGGACGCCACAATACTGTAATTTTACAGGATTCATACTGTTTCCTATATTCTCACAGCCTATTACAGTAAAAATAAAATGCAGTATTTTTCTATGACTGTTCTAATTTACAGTAACATTCTGGGGTTACTTTAAATTTTCAGTATTTGCTGTAGACAGGCATAATACAGTGAATTAGTTTAGCAGTTTAGAACATCTAAAATCCCAATATTTAATGCAAAATTAGCATTTTTCTGTGGGCTCCAGGCAGGTGTTTAAACCTACTACATAATAAACAACTTACAAAAGGATTTAATAGCACAAATGTGTATTTAAACAGGCAGTATGCACATGAATACTGCTACTGTAAAAAAATAAGCAGTAACAGTACTTAGAAAAAATGCAAACTGTAAAATGCTCCAAATACACAAGATGAAGAGATTCTGAAAGAAACGACAACAACAACAACAACAACAACAACAACAACAACAACAAAAACAGTTGCAATGGCAATAAACTAAGATTCTGCCAGAGAACTGACCAACCATGAAAAGACAACAAAAGTTTTAATTCTCTACTGGCAAAGAAATAAAGGTGAGTTTGTTTTTAATGACCTTGTTACTGTAGCTGCAGAAGAAGCAGGATTTCTTTTCCATGAGCAGCAGCACATGTCCGAATGCTCTGAGAGGCTTTCCAAATTTTCCCTCGTGAGTTTGCCACACCCATTCTAAAAAGTACTGTAGTTTACTGTATTTTCAAACATTAGCATAGTGTTGATGGCCTGTGTGCTGTTGCTTCACGTTGAACAGCCCACAATGCATTGCAAATTGCAGTACAAAACCGTGTAACATTAATACAGTATATTACTGTTGAAAACTGGCTGTAAATTAACAGCAGTTGCTTACAGCACTGTGATGGAAACTGACTTTGATTATCCCTAAATGGACCAGAGGTGGAGATAATATAGCTGACCTTTAAAAACTAATGAGTATGGGGGAGCTTTATGAGGAAAGAAAGAAGTTGCACTTATTATAAAACTGTGTCTGACAGGAAGCTTTGCATTCCTAACCACCATCACACACATTCACCCTGAGGGCTCTAATTAAGTTTCACCTTGCAGTGCTGTGAAAAAATATTTGCCCCTTTCTGATTTCTTTAAATTTTTGCATATTTGTCACATTTAAATGTTTGCGATCATCAAACAAATGTTAATATTACACAAACATAACCCGAGTGAACACAAAATCAAAGTCAAAGTCAAAGTGCCTTTATTGTCATTCCGTTGCTAATAAACAATGCAACGAAAATGCAGTTATCATCAAAAAAGCCTCTGGCAGGCAGGGAATAATGAACTTAATTGCAGGCTTGGCTCAAGTGCAAAAACAGGATTTACTGACTATGATCAAAATAAAGGCAGCACAGAGTAGTGATGTTACGCTCGACAATGCCTATGCAGCCCTGATTGGAGCAATATGAAATGGAAATGTCATGAGCTGCGTCTCGAGCACTGTTTCAGCACGCCCACAGTCACCTGACTTAGCAAGTGAGGCCTTGTTATGTAGATAGATAGATAGATAGATAAATACTTTATGTCTAACAATAAAGTAAAACAAAAACAAAACAAATGACGAATGCAATAAAGTAACAGTATACAGTGTTTGAAAGGGAGAAGGAAGAAGTGAACACTTATTAATTCCAACTCCTCTTTTCCATAAATACACCAATGTGAATTATATACAAATTACCACATTTAAGACCCCAAGTAAACAATTAACTGTATTTTGTACATATCAACATTAACACCCATCCATCCTAACATACATTGATGTCCATACATCAAAACCAGCCTCAAACAACACAGATATGCACAGTACTGTCCCACCCACCATTCCATAGTGTCCCAGAGTGAGCATGGTGAATTGTACATATAAATACTACCCTTCTAACATATATCCTTTCAGCAAATAATGTTTGTACCTCTTTTTGAATTGATTTCTGTCTGTACATAGTTTCAGTTCTGGCTCCAGACTGTTCCACAAATCCACCCCACAGACAGATATGCACATATTTTTCTTGGTTGTTCGCATCTTGGGTTTTGCAAAGTTTAAGTCTCCTCTCAAATTATGATCATTGTCTCTTTTTTTAAATATTTTTTGTATATTATTTGGGAGTTGATTATTAATTGCCCTGTACATGACTTGTGCTGTCTTAAATTTAACTAAATCGATGAACTTTATGACATGTAACTTTAAAAACAACTAATTGGTATGGTCTCTATATCCTACATTATTTATTATCCTTATAGCTCTTTTTTGTAATGTGCATATTGACTGTAGGTTGGTCTTGTAGGTGTTTCCCCAGACTTCTACACAGTAGTTAAGATAAGGTAGAAACAGTGAATGGTACAGTAAGACCAATGATTTATAGTCCAAGATGTATCTTGTCTTCCCCAGTATGCCTATACATTTTGCCAACTTGGCCCAGATGTGACTGATGTGAGGTTTCCAGCAGATTTTATTGCTAGCAACACCCCCCAGAAACTTATTTTCCTGTACTGTTTCTATTCTGGTATCGTCTATCATTACCATTATTTCATGATTTATTTTATAATTTCCAAACAACATAATCTTTGTTTTTTGTTTTGGTTTTTTTTCAGATTTAGAGATAATTTATTTTTGTTGAACCACTGCGTTAACTTTTTCATTTCAGTTGTGACCACCTCTAAAACCTGCTGCAAATTCTCACCAGTGCAAGGGATATTTGTGTCATCCGCAAACAAAATAAATTTCAGAATTTTTGATACTTGGCATTTGTCATTTATATACAAAATAAAGAGTTTGGGTCCCAAAACTGACCCCTGGGGCACACCACAAGTGATGTCCATGAAAGGTGATTTGTGCTCACCAATTTGTACGAATTGTTGTCTGTTACTTAAATAGCTTTCCACCCAACTCAGTCCAACCCCTCTTATCCCATACCTTTCCAGTTTCTTTAGTAGTATTCTGTGGTCAATGGTGTCAAAAGCTTTTTTTTAAAATCTATAAATACTCCTACAGCAAACTTTTTTTTTTTTTTTTTTTTTTTTATCTATACAACTAGTAACTTCTTCAATAAGTTCAGTCAGTGCCAAAGATGTAGATTTATCTGCTCTAAAACCATACTGGCTGTCTGTAAGGAGGTTGTGTTTTTCAATGAAATCATCCAGTCTCTTAGTGAATATTTTTTCAAGTATTTTGGATAATTGTGAGAATAAAGAGACCAGCCTGTAATTTGTGAAACCATGACTGTCTCCTGTTTTGTATAGAGGTATTACTTTTGCTATTTTCATTTTGTTTGGAAATGTACCAGTTTGAAATGACAGGCTACATATGTGGGTGAGTGGCTTAACAATTCCTTCAATTACTTTTTTCACTATTGTCATGTCAATTTCATTCCAGTCCGTTGATTTTTTGTTCTTAAATTTACTCACAGTCTCGATAATTTCCTTTTCAGTAACTGCACCAAAAAAGATTGTGTTTGGATTTCTATCTTCTATTTCATTTACAGAACCACTGTTGTTTGTTTATGCTGTCACTATTGATTTTGCTAATTCAGGACCAACGTTTACAAAAAAACCACTGACCACATCCTCCATATTATTTATCAAATTGCCATTTTCAATAAAATATTCTGGATAATTAGCATTCTTAGGTCGATTACTAATAATCCCATTGAGTACTTGCCATATTCCTCTTAAGTTACTTTTATAATCCTCTAATATTCTGTTGTAATATTCTTTCTTACAGGTCCTCATTATATTAGTAAGCTTATTTTTATATGTTTTATATTTGATCTCAGCCTCCACTGTTCTGCACTTAATGAATTGTTTACATAATGTATTCTTCATTTTACATGCATTTATTAACCCCTTGGTGACCCAAGGAATATTTTTCATTTGTTGTCTGTCACTGTATTGTTTTATAGGACAGTTTTTATTCTACAATGATTGAAATATTTGTAAAAAAAATATCATATGCTTTATTTATATCATTTTCATCATAAACTATCTTCCAGTCTTGTATTAATAATTCCTTTGTCAGTAAATACATAGATTCTTCAGTTCTTATTCTTTTATATTTAATATTTTTGGTATACGTTTTCTTCCTATAATCACATTGATAGACAACAAAAATCGGCAGGTGGTCACTGATATCATTCAATAAAAGCCCACTCCTGATATTATTTTCCATATTGTTTGTGAATATGTTATCTATTAGTGTGGCACTGTGTGACGTGATTCTGCTAGGTCTGGTAATTGTTGGATGTAAGCCCATACTGTACATTGTGTTGATATATTCTTCTGTCAAACTATGTTGTTTTGAATTCATCAGATCTATATTGAAATCCCCACAAATGAACATAATTTTATGAGTTAGTTTTGCATACATTTTTTTTCCATCCAGTCCTTAAATAAGTCAATGTTTGATCCAGGTGTTCTATGTACACAGCTCACTACTATATTCTTCACATTGTCCAGACAGATTTCTATTGTAATACATTCAAATAAATCATCCACAGTTACTGACAGATTTTCAACAACCTTGTATTGCAAGCTCTCATCAACATAAATTGCAACTCCTCCTCCTTTTTTTCACTTTTCTATTTATATAATTTAATTCATAGCCATCCATGGTAAAATCCACTCCTTTCTCTTCACTGAGCCACGTCTCTGATATTGCCACAATATTGAATGGCTCTTTAAACTGATGTAAATAATCTTTAATGTTATTAAAGTTGGCATAGAGACTTCTGCTGTTGAAGTGGATCATAGAAATATTGAAATCAGATGTGACCATTGTGTTAAACTGTTCATCCATGTAGTAACTATAGTCATTATTGATGGAGCTAAATAAATTATTATCAGGGTCTATGTTATATTCTACGTCCTGTGGGTTGTGATCCATATATTCAAAAACTTTCAGTTCCTATTGTTCCTGTTTGTTGATCTTTTGTTTCATGTTATTAAATGTCTTGTAGCAGATGAGTATATCCCTTCAGTGTCCTGCAATTGTCTCTTGTTGCTGTCAACTCCAGTTCATAATATTCATTGTTATTTGTCCAGTTCCATAATATTACGGATGTTAATGACCTTGGCTTCTTCAGGTGATCCATTTACTTTGATGTATATTTTACAGTTTGATGTCCAGGTGTTTTGAATCTTTTTCTGCTTTCTCAGGTATCTTGCTTTTCTGGCTATTTCTGCGTTTTCTTTTGTAAGGTGCTCGTTTATGTAAATGTTCATTCCTTTCAGTTTCCTACCTTGTTTTAGCAGCGCAGTCTTATGTTTACTATTCACAAACCTCATGATCACAGCCGGGTTTGTCACCATTTTTCCTGGGCAGAGGGTGGCAGGCCTCAATGGTGTTATAGTCCAGCTGGATTCCTTTGGACTGCGTGAAGGCCGCCACTTGTTGCTCCGTGGATTCATCTTCCAGTGCGTCGAGCCTCCCTCCACTGTCCACGGCTACTGCCCGCGCGTACGATCGGGGTTTAATGTGGAGCCCCGTGATGATCACGTCGTTCACCCGAGTGTACTGCTCCAGGTCCAACACTCTGCTCTCCAGATACGGCAGCCTCTTGTCCTTCTCGGCATTCTGAATCTGCAGCGCTTTCACCTCCTCGAGCAGGCCCAGGATGTTTTGTTGCTGCAGCTTAACAGCAGAAATCTCTTCAGCCAAGAAGTCGAGCAATCTTTTAGTATCGTCCACCTCCTCAGTCTGCTGAGCTTTCTTGGGACCCATGATCCCGGCCGATGTACGTTGATTGTGATCGTAGAAAAAAAAAAAAACACTTGGGAGAAGTCCCTTTGTTCTCCCGGAGTGTGAGGGTACTAATGAATTGCTTCACCAGCCGCTACAATATTAAGTTATGAGACTGGCAATTTCTCTCTTTTTTCGCATTAGCAGGAGTTCCGTTTTTATTCTCCAGCAGCAGTGGCAAAGCAACAGCTTAAAACGCTAGCTCTAAACTGAGTTTTAAAGCAAGAAACAAACTGGGAGCCTTTACCTGTGCCCTCACCTTACACGCCACAACCGGATTTCGCCCCAGGAAATAGTTTTCTACCACCCAAGACCTATACGGTCACACAGGTTCGTTACAGAACCATAGACACAATTCCATTAGTAACAGATCATTTTTATTAAACAATTAAAAATCATAAGTTGCTAATTAAAACCATAACAGCTTGTTGCCTAAAATTAGTTTTTGCTTAAATTAAATTTCTACTAGGCAAAGGCCTGCTAAGGATCAGGGCTGGGGCTTACCAGGAGGCTAGCCGGAGAAGGGGAAAAAGGGGTCTTAAACTAAACACCACGTGACTGCACACCAACCAGACGGACACCCTGCATGTGCTTCAGAGGGAGTCATGGAAAACCACCACCAGGGGAACCGGCTGCCACACACCCCAGGCCCACAGCTCCTGTCCTTAACGAGGGAAAGCAGAGCAATGCCACCGCACAACAGGGCTCACAGCCCGCGTACCAAAAGAACCTCACACCAGTGAGCAACTATCCCAGGAAGGCAAAATGTGAATGTCTGTCACATCAAGTCACTTGAGGGCTCACGGGAAGTTTGAGAGGGTTGGACACTTCAGTGGTACATCAAGGATTCAAAAGGGGTCTGATTCACTGCTCAGACTGTTTTTTTGTTGTTGTTTTTTTTTGTTTTTTTTGAGAGTGTCAGGGTCAGAGCATTGTCTGAGGACCATGTTCATGCTTTAAATTTATTCTTTTTTTCTTCTGTTTTCTGTGTTTATCTTTATTATGATTACTTGGTTGGTTTTGCATTATTTATCCCTGTCATGTCTTTAGTTCTGATCTTCATCATGTTTGACCAGTATCCCTGCCTCAGTATTGTCATTATCTTTATTATTATTATCCTGGGTTATTTGTATTATTTATTCCCAGTCTTGTCCTTTGTTCTGTATGTTTGTCATCAGTGTCGTGGTCCAGTGGTCATGTTTAATGTGTTCCTGTTTACCTTTTGTCTAAGTCCCTCATGTTTTCCGTGCCATAGCCACTCCTTGCTGTCTCTGATTGCCCCTGATTGCTCCCACCTGTCCTGTGTCTGGTAATTATCCCCCGTCTATATATGTGTATGTCATTCTTTGTCAGTCGTGGCGTCCTTGTCTCATGTCGGCGTGTTAGCCCACACTTCTAGCAAGTTTGTTTACCATTTCTGGTTTCATGTCATTCCCTAGTCCAAGTTATCCTGCCTGTTTCCTAGCCATGCCATTGTTTCAGCCTGTGAGTTGTATTATTTTCCGTTTTCTGTTCAGTTTATTAATAAATCATTGTTTACCAAATTCACTTCGCAATTGGGTCCTCTCCTCCTTCTCCCCGGAGGAGCAGATTTGTTGTCATTATTACATTCACTATTTCCATATAAGTTAGGGAGAGTATTACACAATTAAGAATTAGGTTTAGGTGCCGTAACATTAAACAAAAACATTACATTTCCTAAATATTACATAGAGATACATGCATACACACTCATTCACACAAACACAGATAGATAGATAGATAGATAGATAGATAGATAGATAGATAGATAGATAGATAGATAGATAGATAGATACGAGAGTTGTTTGTGTGGCTGAGAGAGTTTAATTTTTTTGAGAGGGTGTGTTTTTGTGTGTGTGTGTGTGTGTGTGTGTGTGTGTGTGTGTGTGGTAATTGGAGGAACATGGAGGAAAACCTCATTTTTGGACCCACAATTTAAAACATTATGTTCTTTCAATGAAACTCGTGCACAAAAGGTCATGTCAAAATTGACTGCTGAATGTGTTGCAACCATGAGGATTGAGAGGACAATGCTGACAACATAACAGATAACCATTTATTATTCCATGTTATTATTGTGTTTTCCAAAACGCTCCAGCAACATGTTTTAAAATGTCATCAACTCCATAAGTCCGCAGCAGAGGAAGAACCTGGGTCTTCAGCTTGTGGGACCTTTTGGATAGCAGAGTTGGTTTGTATTATGTTATTACTTTAAGCATCATTTTCTTATTACAAAAGATTGCTAATTACATTTGTTGTTTTTTTTTTGTTTGTTTTTTTTTTTTTTTAGGTGAAGCAGCACTCTCAAAGTGCAACAGCAGATGCCACAGTGGAAGTTCAACATTATTTGTCTGAGCCCTACCTCTCCAGAGGAGAAGACCCACTCTGTTACTTGGCAACACACAAAACCATATAGCCAAACCTTTACAAGATGGCAAGAAAAGTATCTCCATATGCCAGCAACGTCAGTGCCATATGAAACAGTCTTCTCCAAAGCTGGAGATGTAGTAAGCCACAAGACGATCAGACTGAAACCCCACACGGTTGAAATGCTTCTTTTTTTGAATAAAAATATTTAAACACTCCCCATATAGCACTCCCCAGTTGCAGAAGCACCAGCAAGTTCCCTGATTTTCCACAACATCCCAGTCCGTGATGTGATTGTGTTTTGCAGTGATCTGATATTGATGATTTCAGGGTTTCTTGTTCTGCCTTTTCTCTTTGTGACCTTCTGATTAGCCCTTGTGTTTCTTTTTCAAATTCCTTCTATTGTTCTTTCTGTGGATCACTGCAAAAGGATCAATCACATCATGGACTGAAACAACACAAAAGTCATTGGATCGAAGGGCAATAAACACAAACGCTGGCTCAAGGAACCCATAGAAATCAAAAACATGCAAAGGACACCATGAACCAGGATGAGGGAGCATGCTCTCCCACACCTGAGACTCTATCCTCAAGAGACCACCTGACAACGGGAGGTGTGGCCAGCATGGTGGATCTGTCAGGTCCATCAGGCTGGCCACGCTTAAGGAAAACAGCTGATAAACTAGACGTCACAGTGAGCAGCTGACACTTCTGAAGAAGACTGCAGGTTTCATTTGAAACATGTCAAGGTAAAAAAAACAAACATCTTCTATCCTTTTGTCTGATAAAATAAAGAAATAGTAAATTACTAAACATTTCCCATCCCTAGATGGCATGCAGATGGATCTACAGTAAGGTAAAAAAGTATTTAGTCAGCCACCAATTGTGCAAGATCTCCCACTTGTAAGATGAGAGAGGTCTCCAATTTTCATCATAGGTATACCTCAACTATGAGAGACAAAATAAGAAAAAAAAATCCAGAAAATCACATTGAAGGATTTTTAATGAATTAATTGGTAAATTCCTCGGTAAAATAAGTATTTGGTCAATAGCAAAAGTTCATCTCAATACTTTGTTATATACCCTTTGTTGGCAGTGACAGAGGTCAAACGTTTTCTGTAAGTTTTCACAAGGTTTTCACACACTGTTGCTGGTATTTTGGCCCATTCCTCCAGGCAGATCTCCTCTAGAGCAGTGATGTTTTGGGGCTGTCGCTGGGCAACACAGACTTTCAACTTCCTCCAAAGATTTTCTAGGGGGTTGAGATCTGGAGACTGGCTAGGCCACTCCAGGACCTTGAAATGCTTCTTACGAAGCCACTCCTTCGTTGACCGGTCGGTGTGTTTGGGATCATTGTCATGCTGAAAGACCCAGCCACGTTTCATCTCCAATGCCCTTGCTGGTGGAAGGAGGTTTTCACTCAAAATCTCACGATACATGGCCCCATTCATTCTTTCCTTTACACGGATCAGTCGTCCTGGTCCCTTTGCAGAAAAACAGCCCCAAAGTATGATGTTTCCACCCCCATGCTTCACAGTAGGTATGGTGTTCTTTCTCCTCCAAACATGACAAGTTGAGTTTTTACCAAAAAGTTCTATTTTGGTTTCATCTGACCATATGGCATTCTCCCATTCCTCTTCTGGATCATCCAAATGCTCTCTAGCAAACTTCAGACGGGCCTGGACATGTACTTGCTTAAGCTGGGGGACATGTCTGGCACTGCAGGATTTGAGTCCCTGGCGGCGTAGTGTGTTTCTGATGTAGCCTTTGTTACTTTGGTCCCAGCTCTCTGCAGGTCATTCACTAGGTCCCCCCATGTGGTTCTGTGATTTTTGCTCACCGTTCTCGTGATAATTTTGACCCCACGGGGTGAGATCTTGCATGGAGCCCCAGATCAAGGGAGATTATCAGTGGTCTTGTATGTCTTCCATTTTCTAATAATTGCTCCCACAGTTGATTTCTTCACAAAGCTGCTTACCTATTGCAGATTCAGTCTTCCCAGCCTGGTGCAGGTCTACAATTTTGTTTTTGGTGTCCTTTGACAGGTGTTTGGTCTTGGCCATAGTGGAGTTTGGAGTCTGACTGTTTGAGGTTATGGACAGATGTCTTTTATACTGATAACGAGTTCAAACAGGTGCCATTAATACAGGTAACGAGTGGAGGACAGAGGAGCCTCTTAAAGAAGAAGTTACAGGTCTGTGAGAGCCAGAAATCTTGCTTGTTTGTAGGTGACCAAATACTTATTTTACTGAGGAATTTACCAATTAATTCATTAAAAATCCTTCAATGTGATTTTCTGGATTTTTTTTCTCATTTTGTCTCTCATAGTTGAGGTATACCTATGATGAAAATTGGAGACCTCTCTCACCTTTTAAGTGGGAGAACTTGCACAATTGGTGGCTGACTAAATACTTTTTTGCCCCACTGTACATCTCCAAGTTGTCTGTATCATGGGAGAAACTGAGTGACTAATACAACTTTTTATAGAACATGTGCTCTCAAATAAGTAGACAATGCTCTTGGCTTTATGACTGAAAATAACTTCCATATATCCTGACTACTCATTCAGCCACAGCATCACAAGTCCAATCCACTGTTTATAGCCAGTGCATTTAACCTGCTCTGTATGAGGGTGTGATAGGATGTTTTCCTGTCCTCACCACAAATGTCTCCATTTGGGATGGCCATGCTTGGTCTCGCCATAAACCAAATTGGCTAAGCGAGGTGGTGGGCCGATCAGTTTCTCGCAAATTATTACTTTTTGATACAGCAGCTGTCAGGTGCCTATGTCAGACTACAGACACAGCACAGCAACAGCACAAACATTGCAACTACACAAATATCGCTGCGTCTGAGTGAGAAGAAAAAGCCACTGTTGCCATCTTTGGCTGCCGTGGAAGACAACAGTTCAGTGAAGGGGAAATCTCCCATGTTGTTATGACCCGAGCGCTGGGTTCTGTCCGCGCTCGGGCCACGCACAGCTCGCTGCTGTCCTTGACAGCTGTGGGTTTTATTCTGGCCTCACCGGGCTCTTATTGTGAAGGCGCTCGGTGGGGCTTCCGCCTGTCAAGGGCGGTCAGCTGTCTGTCATCACTGCTCGTTAGTGTTCGCCTTTATAAGGCAGACACTGACGGCAGTTAGGCTGCGGGAGCATAAGCCAACCTAAGTCAACTAATCATCTTCATTCGTCGTCAGACCTTCATGTCAGGTTAGTTAATATTCTTGTCTTGTCATAGTTTAGCTCATAGTGGCTGGGTTAGCCCTATGAGCCCCTGTACCTCGTAGTATGTTTGTCCTTACCGGCTCATAGCCTTGTGTCTTGTCTTGTCTTGCAAATAAAACATCATTGCAAAACTCACCGGTGACTCTTGGCATCTTATGTGATCCGCGAGGATCGCCGCACATGACAGTATGCTCCCGCAGCCAGACGTCTAAACAGAGACGCCAGACACCTAAACAGAGACGCCACATCGAGACACCTTTTTACCATAAGATTTTGCTGTTGTGTGGTGTTTTCCCCAGTAGTTGGACTTGGCAGGGAGATGTCCGCTCTGCCAGTGAGGGTGATTATTGGCCGGAATGGCTGGAGGAGGTTGATGGTTATCTGGCAGAAGCCGCCCGTCTAGGAACCACTTCCGAGGCCAAAAATTACTTGTTCCTCACCCAGCGGGATGTGCACAGTTACTACCTTACCTATACTCCGGAAGGGAAGAAGAGGTTAGCTTGGATTGTTGCACAGTGCTCATTGAGGGGTCAAATTCTAGCATCTGGCACCCCCCCAGTCCCAGCGTCAGGTGTTCCTGGGCCTTTCGCCGCTCCATGGGCCAGTAGGCCCCTTAGCCATGTTCCTACCGAGCCCCAACGAAAATCCCATCCGGATCCAGCTCCGGGTCGTCGGAGGGGCCCAGCCCCTGTTGACCACATCATTCACGTCACAACAGAAGGGAATCCCCGCAGTCACCGCCCATGGGCCATCTGTTCCTGCTGTGCTGTCAGCTCCTCGTGCCCGCGTCGCCCCGGCTACCATACCCTCCTCTTTGACATCATCCTCAGCGGCTAGGAGAACTGGGAGTGGTGCCTTGACGAAACCCATCAGCTATCCTTCTCGTGCAGCTCCTCCTCGTGTCCATGAGGAGCGTGTCGTTTTTCCCCGGAGGGGTAAAAGGAAGACTCCACCTGCTACAGCAGGCACCAACTCTTCTCCAGGAGAAAGGCGAGTGCAAGTTAATTTATTACACCATAATTGTAACCTGCCTTGTCTGACTCCTGGGGGTGGAGTTCGGGGTCCGCAGCCCCCTGAGCTTCCTCCACTTGCTGTAGCGACTATAACTAAACCTGCTGCCTCTGTGTCCCCCCCTGTTGAGCGGTACGCAACGCCAGGCCAACGTCGTCGGGTGAAGAGGGGGCCTGCAGTGCTGGAAAGCCTGGATCCGGCCCTGCAACCATGTCGTGGATGGAGGAGAGCAGCGGACTGCGGCCCGGAGCCTGAGCCGACAATAGAGCGTCCCCGGGTCTCCTCGCTTGAGCGGTCCGAGCCAGTGGGTCGAGTGTCCCCTGCCCCCACGCCTAATGGGTCATCGGCGTGGACTTCGGAGCGGGAGGAACCTCAGGCTGCAGACGACATCATGCCAGCTGCGGAGCCCGACGCAGCTGAGTGGGAGCCAGAAGACGATCTCCTCCCATCTGAGCCCGGATCGACGGAGTCCTGGACGGCATCAGAACCCGAGATCAGGCAAGTGCTCTGTTTTGTCTTTCTCCTCTATGTCTTTGAGCATTTTTGCCTGTCTCTTGGGGAGGCAAGCCGGGTGCAGCCATCCACTGCATCCGAGCTTGTCTCGCCAGGTTCTGGCGCTGCCGGTGATCCTGATCCCGTTTTTTTGTCTTTTGAGCCCTCTCCCAAGGTCGCTGGTGCAGAGCAGGAGCCAGTCGCTGTGCCGGAGGTTCTGGGTTCGGAATTGGAGGTCATTACTGGTGCGGCCCTGATCCAATCGGGGTCCATCGCTGCTGCAGCATGGGCTCAGTCTGAGCTCGTCACCGAAGTGGCTCTGACCCAATTGGGGTCCGACGCGGGTGCAGCTGTGACCCAATTGGGGTCCATCCTGGGTGCAGCATCGGCTCGTTCTGAGCAGGTCACCGAAGTGGTTCTGACCCAATGGGGTCCGATGCGGGTGCAGCTATAACCCAATCGGGCCCCAGCAGAGATGCAGCGCCGGCGTGGTCCACAGACGGTGGAGGAGCTGTAGACCCTTCACCGCCGGATGGATTACGGGCTCATCCTTGCCTTCTAGTCCCTCTACAAAGTCACCGCCCCTGCGCATCATCGCCAGGGGCCATGGGGGTCTCTGTTCGCTCGCCCTGGCTCTCCCGAGTTTTGTCCTCATCAGGGAGGCCGCTGCGGGCTGTTTTCCCCCCGGGACTGGTGGCTGAGGGACGTGGGTCGGCCGCCTGAGGAACTGCTTCGCCGGTTTGGCGCCCCAGGTCGACCACCCGACTTGTTATGTTTTTTGCCGGGTGACCTGGTTCGGCCACCAGAGGAGTGGACGTGCTGGGCTTTGGACTGTGGTGAGCCGTCCGGTCATGTCCCACCTCCCATAACCACCCGTCGGCCGTTGGACTCGGGGAGACCTCCTGAACTGTTCCTATGGCACCTGGTCTCCACCGGTCGGCATAAACTGTCGGGGGGATAGTGGTTATTTCTCTATTTTGTTTTGCGTTTAGTTAAGTATGAGTCAATAATTGTTCTGTTTTCCTGTATTTGGTGATTTGAAGTTTTCACTTGAGCATTCACACAGCTGAGAAGCCATTTTCTTGTGAAACATGTGGGCAAAGATTTAATTTTCTCTTTCTGTCCTGTATTTAGTTATTCTAACCCAGTAATTCAGTTTTGTTTTTTTTTTTCCTCCATGATATCCTGTGCTATTTTCTGTAATTGTTAGTTGAATATTTAATTTAATCTGAGTATTTGGTATTTCTTGTCATTGTTCTGTGTTTAGTTGTTTTTCTTGCCGGGTTTTGACTTTGTTATTGCAGTGTTTCTGGTTTGGTCTCTCTCCCTCCGGACCTACCCCCAGCCACCCACCCTGGGGGGGAGGGGGTCCGTGGGCATTCTGAGCCCGCCCTTGGAGGGAGGGTACTGTACTGTTACGACCCGAGCGCTGGGTTCTGTCCGCGCTCGGGCTACGCACAGCTCACTGCCGGTCTTGACAGCTGTGGGTTGTATTCTGGCCTCACCGGGCTCTTATTGTGAAGGCGCTCGGTGGGGCTTCCGCCTGTCAAGGGCGGTCAGCTGTCTGTCATCACTGCTCGTTAGTGTTTGCCTTTATAAGGCTGGCACTGACGGCAGTTAGGCTGCGGGAGCATAAGTCAATCTAAGTCAACTAATCGTCTTCATTCGTCATCAGACCTTCATGTCAGGTTTGTTAATATTCTTGTCTTGTCATCGTTTAGCTTTTGGTGGCTGGGTTAGCCCTACGAGCCTCTGTTCCTCGTAGTATGTTTGTCCTCAGCGGCTCATAGCCTTGTGTTATGTCTTGTCTTGCAAATAAAACATCATTGCAAAACTCACCAATGACTCTTGGCATCTTATGGTGATCCGCGAGGATCGCCGCACATGACACATGTTCAGTTTTGTTCTGTGCTTGATCATGCACCCCGGTTCCTGGTTCACCTTGCATAACTTGGACCTCTGTTCTGGAAAAAAAAAAAAAGATAAAGTTAACACACACCACGTCTCTTCTTGTAAATATAAAGCTATTGAGTGCTGATATGAAATAAATTACAGTAATTATGTGAGATTTCGGGTGCATTTTGCAAAACAGTGGACATTGAGCAGCAACAAATGCAGGTGACTCTTAACTAATCAGTCTTAGCCTGGAATGCAGATACCCATAACAGTGAGTGTTGACATCTTCACAAACCTGCAGTGTTTAAAAAAAAAAAAAAAAAAAAAAAAAAACGTTCATTTTTTGTCTGCTTTTCTTGTGGTTGATGCAACATTTTTTCCGACACGAGCTCTCTGTCCGCTGGTGGGCGTCTGCTCATCTTTCTTCAGCCCTCTGCTTGGTGTCGGGCCCATGACAAATCACCACAGTTAGTGTATTCATTCATATAATATATTTATGTAATATTGCTTAATTACCTTGCAGGCAAGATGGAGTCGATGAAGTATCAGGAAATCCTAAGAGAAAATGTCATACAGTCTGTGAGCAAGATGAAACTTGGGTGTCATTAGACCTTCCAACAAAATAATGAACCAAAGCATAACTCAAAGTCCACCAAGGCTTTGTTTCATAAGAAGTCCTGAAAGATACTCGAGTGGCCATCACAGTCGAATGACTTGAACCCAACTGAAAATCTCTGGTGGGATTTGAAAAAACTGGTTGCAGCACAAAACAAAGTATAAAACTAAGAATATTAATGAAGTGGAGGCCTTTGCCAGTGAGAAATTGGCTAAGATGGTTGGTTCTTGTTTGATTTATTTATTGCAAACAGCTCCTAGTTTGTACATTTTACCAATAAATCTAATTTGCAGTGTGGGTTGAATAATTTTAATTACAACTGTAGTTACTACCCACCTCTAACCATAGAGAACAAATTAAATAAACTATTCACAAAAGTTAGGGATATTTGGCTTCCGGGTTAAATCTATTAAAAATGTAAAATGTTCATGCTGCAGTGATACTATATCATGAAAGTAAGGCATTTAAGTAAAAGCATGCAATGGTGAGTTCCTCACCTCAAACAATTTATTGAAACAAAGGCCAACAACAGTGGTTGGTATACCACAACAAAAAATGTTAGTGTCTCCATAACTTGTCATGTGCCCTTGAGCACCAATTACAGCTTGACAGCGACATCTCATGCTGTTCACAAGTCATCTTATTTCCTGCTGAGGCATGGCATTCCACTCTTCTGGAAGGGCAGCCTTCAGGTCATTGAGATTGTGGGGTGCAGGGTTACAAGCCTCCACATGGTGACTCAGGTAATTCCATAGGTTTTCTATGAGACACAGGTCTGGAGAAATTGAAGGCCACTCCATTTGAGGTACCCCAGCCTCCAGCACCCTTTCCCTAATGATGTGACCTCAATGAGCTGGAGCATTGTCATCCATGAAGATGAAATTAGACCTGTGTTGTTCATGCAGGGGCACAATGACTGGATAAGTGATGCTATTCAGGTAGTATGGGCATATCACTGTACCATTCACAAGATGTAGGGCAGTTCTGTATGGACTAGACACATCTGCCCAGACTGTAACACCACCACCACCAAAGGTTCATCTGGTGACAACAGTGCTCTCCTTTACATCTCCAACATCATTGGTGGCCATCATTTCTGCTCAACGTGAATTGACTTTCATCAGAGAACAGCACTGATGCCCACTGGTCCCTTTTCCAGCGAAAGGTACCCTTGAAGGTCATTTAACATGCAGACCACACTGATGTAAATGGTTTCGAATTGTCTGATGTGACACTTGAGTGCCTCTCACCTCCCTTAAATGAGCCTGGAGTTCAGTGGCATTCATCATCCGGTTCAACAGGACACTGTTCACAATGAAGCGGTCATCAATGTGGGATGTGGCCAAAGGACGCCAACTTCTATGCCTCTCTGTGACTCTTCCAGTCTCTCTGTCTCTCTTTTGCAACCTGGTGATGACACTCCGTGACACGTTAAGCTCAGTGGCCTCTTCCCTCTGAAAACATCCTGTTTGATGCCTCGCAATTGCAAAACACTGTTGATCAATTGTTCGGCGACGTCTTGGTCTCATGATGTCAAAATGTGAACAGCATGATGAAAAGGACTGTTTAAATACCATTTCTAATTTAACCATAAAATGCATTGGTCACAAAACCTAGATCTAGGCCTATTTGGAAAAATGTTGAATGGACTGCTAGAGCATGGACAGCATCTTTGGTGGAAATAAGGGCCACAATTTTTTTTCCTCTTTTCCCAAGTGTCAGATTTACATGTAAACCTTAAGCTGGAGAAGGTTGGAGGGTGGGGGGTGTTTTGGTTTTTTTTTTACTTATTTTGTACCCGTAGGTAGATTTGTTCTGCAGTCCGGTGACAAGCCACCAGCTGCCGTTCGCTGCATGCGCAAGCGCCCCTTAACTCCCTAACCTGCATGTTTTTGGCGGTTGTTATTACTTTTAAAATTCTTGACAATATTATATCATGATCTAATTTTTAAAACTGTTAATTACATGACAGTAATTAATTAAACTGCCAAATAGAAAAGGAAATATGATGAGGTTTAGCTTCCTCTTTGATTCATTGTGGGTGTGAAGGAGCAGAGAAAGAGCTGTATGTGTAGGTAGGCAAGGTAATCACATGCTTCCCCAAAATGGGGAATAAAGAAAACATTACTGGTATAAATGAACAAAACCTTCAGCAGATTAAAACAACCACATAATATTCTCTGAATTTTAATTGCTTACATGGGATTAAAACAGTGTCAGTGCTTCAGTCGTGTTCTTGAGAGGTTGTTATGGCTTCAGTTGGCTGCCAGATGTCACTGTTCTTCGTTAGAATGACGGCTTAAAGTAGAACTGAACTGAATGGCATTGAACGGCACTGGGTGATAGTACATACAGTTATAAAGATAATTTATCATTGGCACCCCCTCCACAAATCCCGGAATCTTGGAGAAAATCGCGATTTTGAATTTCCCGCCCTGAAAAATCAGACAAATCCGCCGAAGTGCAGCCGGAGTTCCGCGTGACGTCACGAGTGTGACCCAGTCCTCATGTTTACCATTGCGAGCACGTCGACACTGGTTGTTTTTGGTGCATTTTGTCGTGATAGTCGACTACAAAACACTTCCAACACCTGGGAAGATCTGTTCAGTGGCCAAGGAAAGCTGTCATGGCGACGAAAGAAAAGAAAGGGGGAGGAAAAGCGACCGGGAAGCGATGCGTTTCTAGATATACAGTGATCCCTCACTTATCGCGTTTAATGGGGACCAGAACCGACCGCGAAAAGTGAAAAACCGCGAAGTAGCGTCACCCCCCCCCCAAGGGCGTCACACGCACTATTTTGCACAAAAAGGCACAAGAGAACAGCGAAAAGTGCCACTAAGCAACACGAGCGATAAAGAACAATGAATGCGGTCTTCCTTGGCTGGGTAAAACGTCTCGGCCAATCAGCTTGCGAGGTAAAGCGTCTCGGCCAATCAGCTTGCGAGATTCCCGAGCGGTGAAGAGGTGGGCGGAGAGGAGTGGAGCGGTGGTCAGAGAGGTGAATCTTGAGTTGTGCGGGCTCTCCGTGTTGATACCTGATGTTCTAATGTAGTCTCCCTGCCTTCTCCCTGCCTTCTACATTAGAACATCAGGTATCAACACGGAGAGCCCGCGCAATTCAAAATCTACCTCTCTGACCACCGCTCCACTCCTCTCCGCCCACCTTCTTCACCGCTCGGGAATCTCGCAAGCTGATTGGCCGAGATGTTTTACCTCGCAAGCTGATTGGCCGAGACGTTTTACCTTGCAAGCTGATTGGCCGAGACGTTTTACCCAGCTTCGCTCCCTGCCGAGCGCCTATACCCAGCAAAGGAAGACCGCATTCATTGTTCTTTATAGCTCTTGTTGCTTAGTGGCACTTTTCGCTGTTCTCTTGTGCCTTTTTGTGCAAAATAGTGCTTGTGACGCCCTTGTGTGTGTGTGGGGGGGTGACGCTACTTCGCGGTTTTTCACTTTTCGCGGTCGGTTCTGGTCCCCATTAAACACGATAAGTGAGGGATCACTGTAATAAGTTGGAAAAATGCTGATGTTTTTTTTTCCCTTTCTTTTTTATTGTTAATTTTCCTTATCCTGACACCCCAAACATGCCAAAGTAAAGACTCACCATTCTGTATTCAATAAGCGACTCTCCTCCCCATCACTGCTGCGGTCTGAGTTGGTGCCGGAATCCCCCGAAAATTCTAGCTCTAATCTGTACGGTTTGATGCCTCCCTCGCTCTCTTCCTGTTCACTTGACACTCCTGCATCCTCCTCTGTCTTGTCACCGATCCTGAATGCCTCTTCACTCTGAAAACTCTGGTGTTCTTGACTGCTGGAACTTCTATCATCTGCCATTGTTGTTTTGATAAGGGTCACACTCGTGACGTCACGCAGCATCGTCTGCACTACTTCCGGTTTGTTTGGCACTGCCAGCCAGAGGCAAAAGTTTATCGGCTTATAGCTTGGCCATCGCACGGCCTAAAAATTTCTTTTATGTGTTGAAAAATACAATAAGTAATAAGGAATTAATCTGCTATTCTACTTTTTTGGCAAAAAGGTGAGTTCAGTTCTACTTTAAAGCTTTGAAACTTTTTTTCAGTGCAAATAGAAGGAAAGCCTCAGAGCTTCATTGAAGCTTCACCTGCCCATCACTACTGAGGAGCATTTATTGTTGTTTAAAGCAGCCTACCATGTGCATTTACTGCTGTTTACAGCTTGTTAATGCTATCTCTACTCTAATATTTTTTTCTAATATCTTTGAAAATTGTGGCAATAGTGAAATGGGCCTATAGTTTGAAAATTCCCCTCTGTCACCGGTCTTGTGTATCAGAATATACTTTGGTTATTTTCATTGCACTGGGAAATATACCTGTTTGGAGAAACAGGTTATAGATAAACGTCAGTGGCTTCACTAAGCATTCAATGATAGTTTTAACTAAAAGCATGTCAATACCATCACAATCGGTAGATGTTTTACTTTTAAACAATTTAACAATTTCAATGACCTCTCTCTCATCTGTGTTCTTCATGAAGATGGAATCTTTTAAGATAAGATAAGCCTTTATTAGTCCCACAACGGGGAAATTCCAGGATTGCAACAGCACAGGGATAGCAACACTCAGAGCAACAATCAGAAGGCAAGAAAAAAAACAAGCAAGCAAGAGCAGCTAATATACATATGTACATATTACTATAAAATATATATATACACACGCACACACAGACACACAGTGCAGAGCATTGCAGCCGGATGGAACAAACACATGAATACATGAACACACAGTGCAGAGCATTGTAGCTAGATGGAATAAATATGTAAATATATAAACACACACAGTGCAGAGCATTGTTGCTAGGTGGGATGAAACAGCATAACCGTCTATTTAGTTATCCTACATGGTATGATTATGTGCCCATACATATTCTCACCCTCCACAGCGACCGGTATGTTCCTAGTTGTATGCCGGAGAGGACCATTGTGTAAGTCTATTGCATCTTTTGCATTCAAAAAAACTATTAGTTTGTTACGTCTTTTTGCTATCTCTGCGAGCAGCCCTGCTTAGGTTGTACAGTCTGACAGCCGTTGGTAGGAAGGACCTACGAAACCTCTCGGTTGTGCACCTGGGATGATGTAGTCTGCTGCTAAATGAGCTCCTCAGTGCATCCAGTATGTCCTGCATAGGGTGGAACTCGGACTCCAGCAGAGATGACAGTTTAGCCACCGTCCTTCTCTCTCCTATCTCCTCCATCGGATCAAGGCGCTGCCCCAGGACAGAGCTAGCTTTCTTAATCAGTTTCTTCAGTCTCTTCCTATCGGCTGCAGTAATGCCACTGCCCCAGCAGACCACTCCAAAAGTGATGGCTGATGCCACCACCGTGTCATAGAATGACTTCAGCAGCGCCCCTTGTACACCAAAAGACCTGAGTCTCCTCAGCAGGAACAGCCTGCGCTGTCCCTTCTTGTAGAGTGCGTCAGTATTGTGTGACCAGTCTAGTTTATTGTTCAGATGAATACCCAGGTACTTATAGGATGTCACCATCTCGATGTCTGTTCCCTGTATATTTACTGGTGCTGTGAGGGGCTGCCCATGCCTGCGGCAGTCCACCACCAGCTCCTTAGTTTTCCTCGCGTTGATCTGGAGGCAGTTCCGATGGCACCAGTCCACAAAGTCCTGGATAAGCCCTCTGTACTCAGCTTCATCTCCGTTGGAGATGAGACCAACGATCGCAGAGTCATCAGAGAACTTCTGTAGATGGCAATGTGTTGTGTTGTGTGAGAAGTCCGCAGTATAAAGAGTGAACAGGAAGGGAGCCAGCACCGTTCCCTGGGGGGCCCCCGTGCTACTGATGATCGTGTCGGAAACACAGTCCCGGGTTCTCACAAACTGAGGCCGGTTCGTGAGGTAGTCCAGGATCCATGATGACAGGTGCTGGTCCACCCCTGCGCGCAGCAGCTTGTCCTTCAGGATCATCGGTTGGATGGTGTTGAAAGCACTGGAGAAGTCAAAGAACATGATCCTCACCATATTCCCGGGCTTCTCCAGGTGGGACAGAGAACGGTGAAGGAGGAAGATCACCGCATCCTCCACCCCAATGCCATGCTGGTAGGCGAACTGGAGTGGATCCATCGCTGGTTCCACCAGGGGGCGGAGATGAGCAAGGAGCAGTCTCTCCAGGGTCTTCATCAAGTGGGACGTCAAGGCCACCGGTCTGTAGCTGTTCAGGTCTTTGGGGTGGGAAGTTTTTGGTACAGGTACCACACAAGATGTTTTCCACAGCTGTGGTACCCTCCCCAGTTTCAGGCTCATGTTGAAGATATACGTCACAATCCCACACAGCTGGTCTGCACAGGACTTGAGGAGCTTTGCGCTGATGCCGTCCGGTCCCGACGCCTTCCTCGCCTTGATCTTCCTCAGCTCCGTCCTCACCTGGGTCTTGGTCAGGGTCAGGATGGGGGGCTGTGTGTTGGGAGTGGGGAGGGGTGTCGGTGGAGTGGGGAGTGGGCAGCAGGACTTGATTTCTTAGAGGCAGCAGTGGTTGTTGTGCAGACAGGGGGGAGGACGGTTGGTCAAATCTATTGAAAAACAGATTCAGGTTGTTCGCCCACTCCCTGCCCCCCGTGGCCTGGGGGGAGGTATTCTGGAGCCCCGAGATGGTTTTGAGGTTTCTCCAGACCCCGCTGATGTCGCTCTGTTGCAGCTTGTCCTCCATCTTCTTCCTGAAGCTGTCCTTGCCTTCTCTGATCTTTCTCCTCAGCTCCCTCTGTACGGACTTCAGCATCTCCCTGTTCCCCGACCTGAAGATCCTCTTCTTCTCTCTCAGAAGTGTTTTTATCTCAGGGTTGATCCAGGGTTTGTTGTTTGAGTGACGCCGTATGGTCTTGGTGGGAACGGATTTGTCCACACAGAAGCTGAGGTAGCCCGTGAAGGTGTGAATGAGGCCATCGATGTCCTCACCATGTGGATCGCAGAGCTGCTTCCAAGCAGTGGCTTCAAAACAGTCCTTTAGAGTGTCCATTGTCTCCTCAGACCATAACTCCACAGTGTGCATGGCCGGAGGTTGTCTGTGCACTAGGGGTTTGTACACCGGTCGGAGATGAACCAAGTTGTGATCCGATCTCCCAAGTGGGGGGAGTTGTGATGAGGTGTACGCCTCCTTAGTGTTTGCGTAGAACAAATCCAGTGTTTTATTGTCTCTAGTGTGGCATGTGACATACTGGGTGAAAGTGGGCAGAATGGGAGACAGTGAAACGTGGTTGAAATCGCCTGAGATGAGGAGAAGAGCATCTGGGTGTTCTGTCTGCAGCCTGCTGGTTACTGAATGGATGACGTCACGCGCTGTCCCAGCGTTCGCCGTCGGATTTGCATAAACAACAATGCAGATCACGTGTGAGTGTTCTCTCGGGAGATATGTAGGCCTCATGCTAACAGCTAGCAACTCAATGTCTTTGCTGCAGTGTCGTTGTTTAACAGTGATATGTCCCGGTCTGCACCAGTTGTTGTTAACATACATTATCACTCCACCGCCCCTAGTTTTGCCACTCTCTGGTGTTCAGTCAGCTCGTATCATGTGAAAACCCTCCAGCTCAATGTTAGCATCTGCTGCTAGTTCAGTTAGCCACGTCTCAGTAAACAAAAGGAGAGAGCACTCCCGGTAAGTGCTATCGTAACGGGAGATAGCCGCTAGCTCATCTAACTTTCCCAGTATCGACCGTACATTTCCCATGACAACAGATGGAAGGGAGGGTCTGTACCTTATATTTTTTGTCCTCCGCCTTACTCCAGCCCGGCAGCCGCGACGCTTTCGCCTCAATTCTCTCGGTATGTCGAGTTTTTCCAGTGGGACCGGGTGGCGGTTAAATGCTAGCAGCTCTTCCCTGTTGTATCGTATCCTGCTATAAACAGTGGCTCCGTCCACCGGCTCAGGAGACATTTGGGACAATCTGTGTGTCCGTGATATAAGTGGGGTGAAAAAAAAAAAGTGATCAAAAGAGAGAGGAAGGGAAAAAAAAACTCGGAATCGAGCCGCTGTTGCAAAAGGCAGCCTACTGGTGTGGCGCCGAGAGGATGACAAATATTCAAAATTTTATTTTATAGCAATGTTTTTGCTTATAGTATCACCTGTAGGTGCCGTAATGGGCATTTCTTGTGCCAAATTAGGACCAATGTTAACAAAAAAATTATTAAATTAATCTGCAGGTGAGACTGCATTCACCCTCTGAGAATTTTTTTTTTTTTTTTTTTTTTAAAGATTGGTTGGGTAGCTTGTATTTCTGTTTTTATTTCCAAGAATATTGTGGAGTATTGTCCATGTATTTTTTTAGTGTTATCTCTGTTTTTCTCCAGTTCTTTACTGTAATAGTCTCTTTTACTACATCTCATTATATATACTGACTTATTTTTGTGTGTTTTATACCGCTGCTCTGCGTCTTTTGTCCTTTTCTTTAGAAAAGCTTTATATAGTGATTTTCTTTTCTTTTTACACATTTTTTTGTAATCCTTTGGTTAACCATGGCTTGTCGACAAATTTCTGTTTAAGCTTTTTCTTTACTAATAGGCATTTTTTTTTTTTCGTAAAGAGCAGTTACAATGTTCAGGAATGCATCGTAGGCTTCATTTACATCTGATACATAGACTTTCATCCAGTCATGCTTCAACAGGTCTTCTTTAAAAGAACTGATCGAATTTTGTGATTTTTATATGAAAGATTTTAATTTTTTTTTATTTTTTTTTTTTTTTTTCTGTATTGGCCCCGTGTGGCCATGGGTAAGTGCAAATACTGGCAAATGGTCACTTATGTCATTTATCAATAATCCACTTTCTATTTTCTTATCAACAATATTAACAAACAGGTTGTCAATTAGAGTAGCAGTGTGGAATGTGATTCTACTGGGAAGTGTTATTGTGGGATATAGACTCATACTGTACATAGAATTCATGAACTCTGTAATTACATTTTGTTGAAATGGATTTAGTACATCAACACTGAAGACTCCACAGATTGCAACCATTTTCTTATTAGTTATATTATTGTACAGCTCGACTAACTTATCTCTGAATGTCTCAACGCAAGTTCCAGGCATTCTATGTACAGTGGGGCAAAAAAGTATTTAGTCAGCCACCAATTGTGCAAGTTCTCCCACTTAAAAGATGAGAGAGGTCTCAAATTTTCATCATAGGTATACCTCAACTATGAGAGACAAAATGAGAAAAAAAAATCGAGAAAATCACATTGTCTGATTTTTAAAGAATTTATTTGCAAATTATGGTGAAAAATAAGTATTTGGTCAATAACAAAAGTTCATCTCAGTACTTTGTTATATACTCTTTGTTGGCAATGACAGAGGTCAAACGTTTTCTGTAAGTCTTCATAAGGTTTTCACACACTGTTGCTGGTATTTTGGCCCATTCCTCCATGCAGATCTCCTCTAGAGCAGTGATGTTTTGGGGCTGTCGCTGGGCAATACAGACTTTCAACTCCCTCCAAAGATTTTCTAGGGGGTTGAGATCTGGAGACTGGCTAGGCCACTCCAGGACCTTGAAATGCTTCTTACGAAGCCACTCCTTCATTGCCCGGGTGGTGTGTTTGGGATCATTGTCATGCTGAAAGACCCAGCCACGTTTCATCCTCAATGTCCTTGCTGATGGAAGGAGGTTTTCACTCAAAATCTCACGATACATGGCCCCATTCATTCTTTCCTTTACACGGATCAGTCGTCCTGGTCCCTCTGCAGTAAAACAGCCCCAAAGCATGATGTTTCCACCCCCATGCTTCACAGTAGGTATGGTGTTCTTTCTCCTCCAAACACAACAAGTTGAGTTTTTACCAAAAAGTTCTATTTTGGTTTCATCTGACCATATGACATTCTCCCAATCCTCTTCTGGATCATCCATATGCTCTCTAGCAAACTTCAGACGGGCCTGGACATGTATTGGCTTAAGCAGGGGGACACGTCTGGCTCTGCAGGATTTGAGTCCCTGGCGGCGTAGTGTGTGACTGATGGTAGCCTTTGTTACTTTGGTCCCAGCTCTCTGCAGGTCATTCACTCGGTCCCCCCGTGTGGTTCTGGGATTTTTGCTCACCGTTCTCGTGATCATTTTGACCCCACGGGGTGAGATCTTGCGTGGAGCCCCAGATCGAGGGAGATTATCAGTGGTCTTGTATGTCTTCCATTTTCTAATAATTGCTCCCACAGTTGATTTCTTCACACCAAGCTGCTTACCTATTGCAGATTCAGTCTTCCCAGCCTGGTGCAGGTCTACAATTTTGTTTCTGGTGTCCTTTGACAGCTCTTTGGTCTTGGCCATAGTGAAGTTTGGAGTCTGACTGTTTGAGATTGTGGACAGGTGTCTTTTATACTGATAATGAGTTCAAACAGGTGCCATTAATACAGGTAACGAGTGGAGGACAGAGGAGCCTCTTAAAGAAGAAGTTACAGGTCTGTGAGAGCCAGAAATCTTGCTTGTTTGTAGGTGACCAAATACTTATTTTCCACCATAATTTGCAAATAAATTCTTTAAAAATCCTTCAATGTGATTTTCTGGATTTTTTTTTTCTCATTTTGTCTCTCATAGTTGAGGTATACCTATGATGAAAATTGGAGACCTCTCTCATCTTTTAAGTGGGAGAACTTGCACAATTGGTGACTGACTAAATACTTTTTTGCCCCACTGTATATAACTTATAATTAGATTTTTTTCTTTGTCAATCTCAACTGTAACACATTCCAGAATCCCTGGTAGTGCAAAGGACATTCCATTTACAAGTTTACACCTATACAGTACATCAATATACAGTGCAACACCACCACCCTTTTTTTGAGATCTGTTAATATGAAACATCTGATATCCCTCTATTGCCATCAAAGAAGCCTGCTCTTCATTGAGCCAAGTTTCAGAGACTGCGATAGCTGTAAATTTTCTATCTAGCTCTTTTAAATAGTCCTGAATCTGTGGAAAGTTTTTGTTAAGACTTCTGCTGTTAAAGTGTATTATTGATAGTTTACCATCTACTTGCACTTGACTTTTGAATTGCTTTTAAGTGTAATATTCACAGTAATTATGAATATTATTGAAGTGGTTACCAGGATCAATATCATTCTCGATCTCTTGTAGTTTGTGTTCAGCATAATGAGATATTTTCAGAGTCTGAATTTCCCTCTCTCTGTGTCAAATGATTTCCTCAAATTGTGGATGATTGATGTCTACTAAAGTCAGTCATGAGTTTTTATTTGGTTTTTTTTTAAGTACATTATCATGTTGTCACAAAAGAACTGTTCTTGCTGTGTGTGTGGAAATGGATTATCGTAGTTTCTTAATTTTCTTAATCAGTGTTCATCTATATTTATTTAAGTCAGTGAGATCTCTCTTTATTATGGCCTTTGCTTCCTCAGGTGTTCCATTTAGTTTAATCCATACTGTACAGTTTCTTGTCCATGTTGCTGGTATCTTGTTTTGTCTTTTCAACATCCATGCTTGCCATGCTATTTCAGCATTAGTCTTTGTTAAATGTTCATTTAGGTAAACTTCTGTTCCCCGCAGCTTTCTGGCCTCCCTCAGTATGTCATTTTTTACCCTTCTGTTCACAGAGCATCACAATTGAGTTCTTTGTTTTATTATCCTTTCTGAGTAGTGTATGGCAGGCTGAAATTGCATTTACTTCAACCTTTATGTTTCTGCTTTCAAGGAACTGAAGCACCTGGTTTTCCAAGGAGACTGATTCACTTGGGGGAGCCTCCTCACCTCTCATTCCTGCTGTAGCATGAGCATATGGTTGATATTTAATGTCTAGTCCACTAATGATTAAATCATTCATATGAGTAAATTGTTCAAGATCCTAGATGCATCGCTCCCAGTCTGCATTTTTTTTTTCTCTTTCCTTAATTGTTAATTTAGCCCTAATAATTTGGACTGTTGATTGGCCGCTTTGGTAAGTTCTTCTGACATGAAGTTCAGAGATTTTTTAATTTCTTCCATTTCCTCTTTCTTTGGTGGCATTTTTTACTGACCTGATGATAGCAGGATATTTTCTGCTGGTGTTGCCGGTATCTGGTCCAGCTGACCTTGGATCCAGCTGGGGCCTCAGCTAGCCCCTCCACTGCTAGCCCCACCGCTTACCGCCACTGTAGTTGAGCTGTGATCCAGCTGGGGCCTCGTTTAGCTCCTCCGCTGAGCTCCGCCATCTACCGCCACTGTAGTTGAGCTCCGATCCACCTCCTATCCAGCTGGGGCCTTGATTAACTCCTCTGCCGAGCCCCATTGCCCACCTCTGCTGTAGCTGAGCTCCGATCCGGCTCCTATCCAGCTGGGGCCTCGGTTAGCTCCTCCACCGAGCCCTGCCTCTTACCGCTGCTGCAGTTGAGCTCCGATCCGGCTGGGTCCTCAGTTAGTTCCTCCGCTGAGCTCCACCGCCTACCACCACTGTAGTTAAGCTCCGATCTGGCTCCTATCCAGCTGTGGCCTCGGATAGCTCCTCCACCGAGCCCCAATCACAAGATTCTAAGAATCTGTGGGAGGCTCAGCCGTCATCTACCGGGCCGATGCCAGGTCGGCGAGATGAGCACAGAGTCACTCCTTTGTGTCGGTGTTAGCTACGACTAGCGCGTTAGCTCTCAGGCTAGTTAGCGGTTATCTCCGTAATTGCATTTAAGAATGCAGTTCCAAATATAGTCAAATGTGATATAAACAAATAAATAATTGATTTTTGGAAATGGACTGGCATGCCACACTTCATGAGGGTGAGAGAGGGTCACATGTGGCCTATGGGCCACCAGTTGCCAATCCCTAAGCTAGAGTTTACTCTGTGGCTTATCTGGCACATCTATGAGGTGGTTGCTGATATGGATATATGTAGTTTCTATCCATGCAAATTTGAAGTTTTTGGTCATATCTGGCCTTACCTTGGGATGAAAGCTCACCATAATACTGACACAACATAATAGCACCACGGTACTAAACCATGTTGTTTGTACCTAAAATTGGTTGCCAGTGGAGCATGAATCACCAAGTTCCCAGATGTGTAGAAGGCTCTATTATGTTTACTTATCACAGGGTTGTTGTTTGGTTTTTTTTTGTTGCTGTTGTTTTGTAAAGTTTCAGATTTAGCTGTTGCTTCAAACTTAAGTGCAGCAACTATTACAACTCCTTCAATTGATATCTGTTTAGATAAGTTTACTCCAATTGACCTTTTAGAGTTAGATAAAATAATCTCCTCATCCAATGCCTTCGTCTTGTCTTTTAGACCCTATTCCCACCAGGTTATTTAAAAAAAAAAGTCATCCCACTTACTGGTAGCCGTATTCTTCATTTAATTAATTCTTATTTAACTTTAGGTTATGTACCACAGGCTTTTAAAATTGCTGTAATTAAACTCTTACTCAAAAAGCCAACACTCGATCCAGGAGTTTTGGCTAGCTATCGACCAATCTCTAATCTGCCTTTCATTTAAAAAATCTTAGAAAGAGTTGCTGCTGCGCAATTGTTTGACCACTTGCAGGGAAATGGTTTATTTGAAGAGTTTCAGTCTGGGTTCAAAGTTCATCACAGCACTGAAACAGCCTTAGTGAAGGTCACTAATGACCTCCTTATCGCATCTGATAGTGGACTCATTTCTGTACTTGTCCTTTTAGATCTTAGTGCAGCCTTTGATACTATCGATCATGATATTCTACTTGATTGATTAGAACACTATGTTGGACTAAATGGAACTTCGCTGCAGTGGTTTAGATCTTATTTGTCCGATAGACTTCAGTTTGTTCCCATCAATGATGAGTTTTCTTCCAACTCTAAGCTCAATTACGGAGTTCCACAGGGATCTGTGTTAGGCCCTACTCTTTTTAGTTTATATATTCTTCCATTAGGCAATATCATGAGAAAGCACTGTATACATTTTCATTGTTAAACAGATGCCACACAATTATGCCTGTCAATGAAGCCAGATGATAGTAATCAATTAACCAAGTTAGATGCCTGTCTTAAGGAAATCAAAGCTTGGATGACTTGTAATTTTCTGCTATTAAACCCAGATAAGACTGAAGTCATTCTTGTTGGTCCAAAAAACCTTAGAAATACCTTTCCAAATCATCCAAAAATTTGGATGCCGCTACTCTTACTCTGAATAGTTCTGTGAGGAACCTTGGAGTTATTTTTGATCAAGATCTGTTTTTTAATTCACATATTAAGCCACCCCTCAGCTTAGCCCCTGTCTTCCCCATCAGAGAATCGTTGTCTGCTCCCTCCAAAGTGAATAAAAATATAATGTATAAGCATCCCAAAGTGATAAAGCAAAATATTGGTAAAACTCAAATTAAACATAAAGCCTCTAAATTGAATGATTTGGCCTCTGTTCCTCCTCATAATTTAAAAATTAAATGTGGTTTATTAAATATTAGGTCTCTAACTCCCAAGTCTCTGTTAGTCCATGATCTGTTAATTGATGATCAGATTGATTTAATTTCCCTTACAGAGACTTGGTTAGGACAAGAAGATTATGTTGGTTTAAATGAATCAACTCCCTCTGGTTATTTAAACTGTCAAAATCCCAGAAGTTCTGGTCGTGGAGGAGGAGTAGCAACAATTTACCATTCCAAATTACTAGTTAATGTAAAGCAAAAAACATGTTATAATTCCTTTGAGGGCCTGGTCCTCAGTGTTGGGCACTTCAGCAATTTCAGGTTAAACCCAATTTTATTTGCCATAGTTTATCGTCCCCCATCAACCTATTCAGAATTTTTATCCGAATTTGCTGATTTCTTAGCTGATTTAGTGCTGAAATCTGATAGAATAATTATAGTAGGGGACTTTAATATACATGTGGATGTAGATAGTGACTGCCTTAATGTGGCTTTTAATTCAATATTAGACTCGATTGGGTTTTCTCAGAAAGTAGGAAATTCTACTCATTACCTCCACCATACATTGGACCTTGTTCTGACATATGGCATAGAAATAGAAAATCTTGTAGTGTCTCCTCATAACCCTGTACTGTCAGACCATTGTCTGTTAACCTTTGATTTTACTATTTCTGACTATTTGGCTCCTAAAGAAATATATTATCACAGTAGATGCCTCTCAGATGATGCTGTTTCCAAATTTATGCAGATTGTTTCCTCTATGCCATGTGTCAACACAACGGAAATAAGCTATAGACAGCTTGCTCCTTCTGTAATTGATAACATGGTGGATAGTGTTTCAGCTTCTCTGCATCAGGCTCTAGACTTGGTGGCCCCCTTAAAAAAGAAAAAGTCTAATCAGAGATTTTTAACTCCTTGGTTCAACACAGAAACTCATAGCTTAAAACAGAAGACTCGTCAATTAGAAAGAAAATGGCGCTCTACTAATTTAGATGAAATCTATTTAGCTTGGAGAAATCATCTTTTAATTTATAAAAAATCTCTTAGAAAAGCTAGAACGAGTTATTACTCTGCATTAATAGAAGAGAACAAGAATAATCCCAGGTTTCTTTTCAGTACTGTAGCCAGGTTGACAAAGGGTCAGGACTCTGTCAATCCTAGCATCCCCTTAGAGCTTACTAGTCAGGACTTTATGAACTTTTTCAATAATAAAATTTCATCCATCAGAGATAAAATCAATCAGATTCTTCCCACAGTTAACTTAAATACTGTAACTATTACAACTCCTTCTATTGATGTCTGTCTTGATGAGTTTACTCCAATCGACCTTTGTGAGTTAGACAAAATAGTTTCCTCATCCAAACCTTCAACTTGTCTTTTAGACCCTATTCCTACCAGGTTATTTAAAGAAGTCTTCCCACTTATTGGTAGCTTTATTCTTCATATAATCAATTCTTCATTAACTTTAGGCCATGTACCGCAGGCTTTTAAAACAGCTGTAATTAAACCCTTACTCAAAAGGCCAACGCTAGATCCAGGAGCTTTAGCTAACTATAGACCAATCTCTAATCTCCCTTTCATTTCAAAAATCTTAGAAAGAGTTGTTGCTACGCAATTATTTGACCACCTGCAGGGAAATGGTTTACTTGAAGAGTTTCAATCTGGGTTTAGAATCCATCATAGTACTGAAACAGCCTTAGCGAAGGTCACTAACAACCTCCTCATTGCATCTGATAATGGACTAGTTTCTGTACTTGTCCTTTTAGATCTTAGTGCAGCTTTTGATACTATTGATCATAATATTCTACTTGATAGATTAGAACACTATGTTGGACTTAATGGAACTTCGTTGCAGTGGTTTAGATCTTATTTATCTGATAGGTTCCAGTTTGCTCATGTAAATGATGAGTTTTCTTTCAGCTCAAAGCTTAGTCATGGAGTTCCTCAGGGATCTGTTCTAGGCCCTACTCTTTAGTTTATATATGCTTCCGTTAGGCAACATTATTAGAAAGCACTGTATACATTTTCATTGTTATGCAGATGACACACAATTATACCTGTCAATGAAGCCAGATGATACTAATCAATTAGCCAAGTTAGAAGCCTGTCTTAATTAAGTAAGCACTACGCTCCCAAAATGCAGGATTACTTGTAATACCTAGAATCTCCAAAAGTACAATGGGAGGCAGAGCCTTCAGTTATCAAGCTCCTCTCCTGTGGAATCAGCTGCCAATCTGGATTCGGGAGTCAGACTCGATCTCTGTTTTTAAGAATAGGGCTAAAACCTACCTTTTTGATATAGCCTACAATTAGGGAGGGAACATGTGTTTCTGAACCCTCCCTTAGTTATGCTGCTAATAGGTTTAGTCAGCCGGGGGACCTCCAGTAATGCAGTGGGCCTCACTCCTTTCCTCACTCTCTATGAAATATTTTTTTTTTTGCTGGTCATTAACATTTGTTTGTTCTCTCCCATAGATTGAGTCCCCATCGTGCTGTTTGCTCTCTACATGTCTGTTCTTTTCTTCTTCTCTATCCCCTCACCCCCCAGCCAGTCGCAGCAGATGACTGCCCCTCCCTGAGCCTGGTTCTGCTGGAGGTTTCTTCCTGTTAAAAGGGAGTTTTTCCTCTCCACCGTCGCCAAGTGCTTGCTCACAGGGGATCGCCTGATTGCTGGGGTCTTTCTGCAACTGTGGGGGTCCCCCCTTCAGTTGATAGTGCTATGAGATGACTGTTGTTGTGAAATGGCGCTATATAAATAAAGTTGAATTGAATTGAATTGAATTGAATATTAAATTTGTTTCTAAGACTGCCTTCTATCATTTGCATAATATTGCCAAGATTAGGAGCATCTTGTCTCAGAGTGATGCTGAGTAAGTGATCCACGCTTTTGTTAGTTCTAGATTAGATTATTGTAACTCGTTATTATCAGGTTGTCCTAAAATATCTTTACAAAGTCTTCAGTTGATCCAAATTGCTGCTGCAAGAGTTTTAACTGGTTCTAGAAAGAGAGATCATATCTCTCCGGTCCTGGCCTCCCTTCATTGGCTTCCCATAGAGTTTAGAATTAAGTTTAAAATCCTTCTTCTCACTTACAAAGCTCTTAATAATCAGGCCCCTTTTTATGTAAAAGATCTGATACTACCCTGTCATCCGAACAGAGCACTAGGCTCCCAAAATGCTGGATTACTTGTAATACCTAGAATCTCCAAAAGTACAATGGGAGGCAGAGCCTTCTGCTATCAAACTCCTTTCCTGTGGAACCAGTTACCAATCTGGGTTCGGGAGTCAGACTCAATCTCTGTTTTTAAGAATACGGTAAAAACCTGCCTCTTCAATATAACCTTCGATTAGGGAGGGATCTTGTGTGTCTTAAACCCCCTTTTGTTTTGCTGTTAATAGATTTAGATTGTTGGGTGACCTCCAATAATGTACTTGGCTTCTCACCGTTAATGCTTGCTCTCTTTATGTCTTTTCTTTTCAGAATCAGAATCAGAATAGCTTTATTGCCAAGCATGTTTACAGTGTAAACAAACGAGGAATTTGACTTGACATTGGGCGCGCTCGACAAGCGCCTCCCAATGACGTGGCAGCCATGAAGGCGCCTGTCATCAGTGGAGGGTAAAGAGGGGAATGGGGGAGGGAATGACACAATGGGCACAGAGAAAAAAACATAGTTAATCAAAATAAAGCTCGTATGAGCAAAATTGTGATTACATAGAAAAAAAAAACCTGTAATGCACAATTAGCAGACCAATACAGATCACACAATAACAAAGAGCAAGAGAGAGACCAGTGTGTGTAGTCAGCGTGTAATCAGTATGAGTGCATGTGGATGTATCAGTTGCTGGTGCACAACAAAGGAGCGCCTCCTGGCAACGGATGGGTGTTATGTTCATGTATTCAAAACACAGATAAGCATGTCCCAGAGTCTATCTCTCTTCATGCATGCCAGATGGCAAAGTTCTGTATTAGACACATGATAGCGCTGTCCTTGAAGAGTCCAGTTTGCTGAGCAACAGCAATTGTTTGTTAATTGTTTGGGTTAAAGAGAAGCCAAAACACCTTCCTGCAAAATCTCTGCACCTGGAGGAATGAGTTCCCAAGGACGCCGAATCAAGGCCTGATGAGCACAGTCACTTGGAGCATAGTAATTTCCACTCTCTTGCGATTCTGTGCATCACAATTAATTCAATTCACAGGCTTAAAATCGCTGTTCGAATTATTGAAGGAGCTTCGCCGGGATCCGCATTTTGACCAGCTCTTCCAACTTCTTTAATTTCCAATACACTAGGAAACTCCGGAGCCAAACAGTAGAAATCCTGTGATCATATCCAAACAGATAGATGTCTTCTGCATCTTCAATCAAATCACACAGACACATGAGTCCCAATTGACCCATGAGTCACACATTTGGGCTCCCCTGGGCCCGATTTTCTGTTG
This sequence comes from Pholidichthys leucotaenia, assembly GCA_020510985.1. Classification (NCBI taxonomy): domain Eukaryota; kingdom Metazoa; phylum Chordata; class Actinopteri; order Cichliformes; family Pholidichthyidae; genus Pholidichthys; species Pholidichthys leucotaenia. Next base: position 252,674,206 of record CM035840.1, read on the forward strand.
AAAAGGTGGTGTCAATAGCATTTGAAGCCCGAAATTCCATTTTTTTCCATTTTTGTGTTTGGATTGAGATCCGCGAGAAGGAGCGAGACACAGACACAGACGCAGCAAGCTGGGATCTGTCAGGGAGGCGGAGGAGGAGGAGGGAGAGAAAATGCAACTGCTCTCTCTGAAAGACGGAAGAATCATCTTCTCTATCCCCTCACCCCCAGCCAGTCGCAGCAGATGACTGCCCCTCCCTGAGCCTGGTTCTGCTAGAGGTTTCTTCCTGTTAAATGGAAGTTTTTCCTTTCCACCGTTGCTAAGTGCTTGCTCACAGGGGATCGTCTGATTGCTGGGTCTTTCTGCAATTGTGGGGTTTTCCCTACATTTGAAAGTGCTATTAAATGACTTTTGTTGTGATATGGCACTGTATAAGAAGGAGAAAGAAAAAAAAGAGAAACAACTACTGTAAATGTTTTATGAAACCTGAAATTAATCACGATTAACAGTAGGAATTTGGATTCATAGCAGATTTATTAACACAGTAACAATGCATCTCTAAACAATTAGATTCTTAAATATACATGCAAATGGTTTATTTATCATTTGCTTGAACTAAGTTACTGATTTACTAATAATTTAATACTTAATTTAATACTTCATTTTAAATTGTTCATTAATGTATGTAAATACAATTATGGTATAGCTATGCTTTTTTGTCAGGACTAAAACATTTATAAAAGCATTTATGAACTGCTTTCTGATGCCTATTAAATGCTAAATTGTTCATTAATAAAGTGTAAACACAACTATTAAACACATAATAAGTATGATTTTTTTCAAGATTAAAGCATTATAACAGCATTTATAAACTGCTTGCCAATGCTTATTAATGGAAGAGCAATACTTTATAAATGATGAACTAAGTATTTTACTCATGCTTAAATTCTGCTTAGTAGTGTGCAGTTATTATAAAGTGACTTTTCAATAAACTAACATCAATGCATATTGTAAAGGCATATGGTTTTTTTTGTTTGTTTGTTTGTTTTTTTTTCATAACTTCTTGCTAATACTTCTGGGTGTGACCAAAACAATAAAACCAAAAACCAAATAAGAAAATCAAATCCGTTAACCTATTTTGGCTCAATTCCAATTTTATTTTGATGAGACCAAAATGATGGGTTTTTTGGGTTTTTTTTTTGTTTTTTGTTTATTCTGGCTGCTCTGTTTTGATAAAGATTGAAAGAATAAAGAGCACGTGGACTCCCCACAATGATTTCTTATTTCTCTGCATTTCTCTCTGTGTTGTATCAAGTTGGTCCACTGCTGTTTATTTCACAACAGGTATCATATCATTTAATTACTGAGCCAGTGAACATGTGCAAAAGTAAGTAAGCAAAATAAAGAAATGAAGCCCATATGAAATGTGATAATGCTGTGTATGTTTAGCTATATTTGACAGCCTCAAATCAGCACTGTCAGCAGCTGGTGTATGAAGTAAGAAAAAACACTGCCAGGGAATATCCTCTTATCTTGACTGTACTGAGGCCAGGAGCAAGGCATCGGCTAGGATTTGGATCAGAAGCACAGCAGGAGGAAGAGCCAGGCTCTCTGAGATGACTGGGCTTACCATACACAGACAAAGCAGCCAGTGCAGGATTGGAGGGGATTCACCCGGCGACCTCCAGAGGATTCAGAGATGTGTAGGGTGGATGGGCTCCAGTTTTATGGCTTCACCCCCCAGCTTTTGATCGGCTGGACCTTCTTCACTTGATCAATGCCCACCCTTATGTGAAGATGCTGCAGATGGAGGTAGAGGCAGCTGGAGGACAACAGGGGGGATGCTTTGGCTGGGCTCATGGCAGCAGCAGAAAAAAAATGCACCTCTTTTTTTTAGAGCATGTCCTTGCTGGCATTCACAGAGGTGGGAATGCATTTAATTGGCCCATTGTAAAGGAGAGCTATTTTATGTCAGCATTTTTGCTTAAAGAAGCATTAAGTAATCAATGAGTTTTAATGACTCTGTCAACTGTCAGGAGAATCCAGAGGCACCAATGTGAGCTTGGCGCAGCCCCCACTGGTGTGAAATTGCCATAAATATCAATGTCATATTTATAAAACAGAGGGCAAAAAGCTAGGAAGCCAACACAAAGACAGAGCACAGAACCATCCAGTGGGTAGTGAAGAAATACTGCAAAAAAACCTGGAAAACTGCTTTGTCAGGCTTTATAATCTAGCATTTTATCTTCAGAACAATTTCAACACAAACAATATGTTTTAGTAATAAAAAGATTGTGATTGTTAAATTGCTTGGTCCACATGCATTGAGGGGAACAGCACTATGCCATCTATCATGGGGGAGGCAGACTACAAAATGGAAAGACAGTTCATCATGGGACCTGCTTGAGCAATCAAGTACACAAATTTTTTTAAACATCTGAATGCATGAATGTTTGTTGTCCATGGGTCTAAATTTGTCTGGACTGAATTATAATATGCAGCATTTTGATGTTCCTAGGTTATGGTTACACTAAAAAATCGTTAGGTCAACTAAAGTCTTTTATTCAACACATTGGCATGACAGATTGGATATTGGACTCATGTTTTCCTTTCAGACATTAACCTTAAAGTGATTCTGTCATGATTCCGAGCCTGGGTCAGTGCCATGCTTGGATCTTAAGGTTTTGCTGGTGATTTTCTGTATATAAGATAAGATAAGATAAGATAAGCCTTTTTTAGTCCCACAACGGGGAAATTTCAGGATTGCAACAGCACAAGGATAGCAACACTCAGAGCAACAATCAGAAGGCAAGAAAAAAAAAAACAAACAAAAAAAAACAAGCAAGCAAGAGCAGCTAATATACATATGTACATATTACTATAAAATATATATACACACACACACACACAGACACACAGTGCAGAGCATTGTAGCTGGATGGAATAAATATATGAATATATGAACACACAGTGCAGAGCATTGTAGCTAGATGGAATAAATATGTAAATATATAAACACCCACAGTACGGAGCATTGCAGCTAGGTGGAATAAATATGCAAGTATATAAACACACACAGTGCGGAGCAATGTAGCTAGATGGAATAATATGTAGATATATAAAAACACAGTGCGGAGCATTGTAGCTAGATGGAATAAATATATAGATATATAAATATAAACACACCCAGTGCCGAGCATTGTAGCTAGATGGAATAAATATGTAAATATATAAACACACACAGTGCAGAGCATTGTTGCTAGGTGGGATGAAACAGCATAACCGTCTATTTAGTTATCTTACATGGTATGATTATGTGCCCATACATATTCTCACCCTCCATAGCGACCGGTATGTTCCTAGTTGTATGCCGGAGAGGACCATAGTGTAAGTCTATTGCATCTTTTGCATTAAAAAAAAAACAACTATTAGTTTGTTACGTCTTTTTGCTATCTCTGCGAGCAGCCCTGCTTAGGTTGTACAGTCTGACAGCCGTTGGTAGGAAGGACCTACGAAACCTCTCGGTTGTGCACCTGAGATGATGTAGTCTGCTGCTAAATGAGCTCCTCAGTGCATCCAGTATGTCCTGCATAGGGTGGAACTCGGACTCCAGCAGAGATGACAGTTTAGCCACCGTCCTTCTCTCTCCTATCTTCTCCATCGGATCAAGGCGCTGCCCCAGGACAGAGCTAGCTTTCTTAATCAGTTTGTTCAGTCTCTTCCTATCGGCTGCAGTAATGCCACTGCCCCAGCAGACCACTCCAAAAGTGATGGCTGATGCCACCACCGTGTCATAGAATGACTTCAGCAGCCGCCCCTTGTACACCAAAAGACCTGAGTCTCCTCAGCAGGAACAGCCTGCGCTGTCCCTTCTTGTAGAGTGCGTCAGTATTGTGTGACCAGTCTAGTTTATTGTTCAGATGAATACCCAGGTACTTATAGGATGTCACCATCTCGATGTCTGTTCCCTGTATATTTACTGGTGCTGTGAGGGGCTGCCCATGCCTGCGGCAGTCCACCACCAGCTCCTTAGTTTTCCTCGCGTTGATCTGGAGGCAGTTCCGATGGCACCAGTCCACAAAGTCCTGGATAAGCCCTCTGTACTCAGCTTCATCTCCGTTGGAGATGAGACCAACGATCGCAGAGTCATCAGAGAACTTCTGTAGATGGCAATGTGTTGTGTTGTGTGAGAAGTCCGCAGTATAAAGAGTGAACAGGAAGGGAGCCAGCACCGTTCCCTGGGGGGCCCCCGTGCTACTGATGATCGTGTCGGAAACACAGTCCCGGGTTCTCACAAACTGAGGCCGGTTCGTGAGGTAGTCCAGGATCCATGATGACAGGTGCTGGTCCACCCCTGCGTGCAGCAGCTTGTCCTTCAGGATCATCGGTTGGATGGTGTTGAAAGCACTGGAGAAGTCAAAGAACATGATCCTCACCATATTCCCGGGCTTCTCCAGGTGGGACAGAGAACGGTGAAGGAGGAAGATCACCGCATCCTCCACCCCAATGCCATGCTGGTAGGCGAACTGGAGTGGATCCATCGCTGGTTCCACCAGGGGGCGGAGATGAGCAAGGAGCAGTCTCTCCAGGGTCTTCATCAAGTGGGACGTCAAGGCCACCGGTCTGTAGCTGTTCAGGTCTTTGGGGTGGGAAGTTTTTGGTACAGGTACCACACAAGATGTTTTCCACAGCTGTGGTACCCTCCCCAGTTTCAGGCTCATGTTGAAGATATACGTCACAATCCCACACAGCTGGTCTGCACAGGACTTGAGGAGCTTTGCGCTGATGCCGTCCGGTCCCGACGCCTTCCTCATTCATTATGAGTTGTGCTTTTATTTTGTTTGTCTGCACTGTTTTTTTCTCTGTACTTTTATTTTGATGGCACCATATGCTACTTCCTTTTGTCAAATCTTTTCTTAGGTTGTCACAGCTGTTTGGTCATCTTGATTATGTTCTCACTAATGCATCCACGGCTTTTCCACATTGTGGTTTCTCTTCAGCTGCCTATTTAAGGTCGCTTGAGTCATTCATTCCTCACAGTAACCTTCTCTGGGCTCAGACAGGAATCCTCATTTGATTCCTGTTTATTTCCGCTCAGTTCTCAGCCTCGCCTGTCAATTTGTAAGTTACTCTTCGTGGTTATTTTTGTGTCTCCTGTAAGTTACCTTTCGTGGTTATTATTTGTGTTCTTTATTATTAAATGTGCAAACTCACAATTCGCCAATTGCTCCTCCTCTAAGCAGCCTTCCCTCTTCGCCCAGTCAGACCCATTCACCTTCCCTGTCCAGTAGTTCCACCTGCTGGTACTTCTCCTTCGCTGGGTTCTGTGCGGGTCTCATCCTATCTCCCACATGAGTGGCATTATGTGTTTACCCACTTGTACTCCATTCCTCTCTAATCAGCCTCGTTTGTTCTCCGCAGGGCTCCTGCTAATCTGGCGAGTGACTGATGTTTTTCTCCTCAAGTTGCTGTATTCAAACATTATAATAAAAGGTCAAACGTTTCTCTTGTGTTCGCTTGGTGATTGTACTAGATCCTCAACTCAAATTTAATCTTCATATAAAGAAAATTTCAAAAACAGTAAAAAAAAATCTGAACTGCTTTAAATTAATTAGATATTACATACCTTACGAAGCAGCTGCGCTGTATATGCATTCTATGGTTTTTTCTCATATATCATACTGTTTGACAGTCTGGGCTCAAGCAGCCCCTTCCACAATAAGACATATAGGTTCATTATATAATCAAACCCTAAAAATCTTGGACAAAAAGCCCATTAGGTGGCATCACTGTAATGTTTTAAAAAAAATACAACCTATTGAGTTTTGAGAGCTTCATTGACCTCTGTCCTCTGAAATTAACGTTCAAATGTTTCCATAAATCAGCACCCGAGCCACTTGCTGGTTTCGTCCAAAGACAGGACAGCAGCAGAGCCACCAGGAGTTCTGTTAACAATAACTGTAAAATATTCCACCGCAGAACCACATTTGGACAAACAGCTTTCTCTATAAAGGGCAGTCACATCTGGAACACAATGCCAAATGAAATTAAAATAATAACGGACTTTAAAACATTCACTAAAAATGTTAAAAACTGGCTGAAAAATAAACAAGAATGTACTCATGTATGAATTATTTGTCTGCAAAGTGAGAGTGAATGAAGGGAAGGAATAAATGTGTTTGTTTATAGTGAGTGAAGGAGGGAGGAAGGCCTGAAATAGGCAAATGTGAGTTATGTTATATGTGTTAAATGTGAGTCAAGCTGTTATATTTGTGTATTTATAATATTTATGTTAAAGGTGAGTCAGGCTGTTATATTTGTGTATTTATAATATTTATAATATTTATAATTGTGTATTTATAATTTTTCTGCATTGATGTATGTGGTTATTGTGTATATTTTTATCTTGATTCTTTTTTCTAAAGCCCATCCAGGGACAAGAGTTGCAAATTAGCTAATAGCTATACACTCTATGTGCAACACATCAGATTGATTGTCTTTGATTAATTGTCTATGTTTATTGCACTGTCCCTGTCAAATAAACTAATCTACTACTACTACTACGTTGCTCTCAGGTGGCTTGTCTAGCCGATATGACAGTTGGGCACCAGTCCAGATAATAGATAATTTTATTAATAATTCTTTATTTGTACCAATTATGAATCAGTCTCAAAATAAACCCTTGTGAGTTCTTGTCTCTGGATAATCAAGAAGATGGACATGAAATAAAACAATAACTCTCATATTGTCACAACAGCCCTCACGGACCGTCACAAGACGCCTCAGTCACCAGTGAGTTTGCAGTGGTAATTTATTGTGGATAAGGATAAACACACACAGAACACATACAGCAGCTGAGTGAAGTCTGAGCCGGGGAACACCCGATGCGCCAGACGACAACGTTAATGATGAGCTAGGCAAACAGGAACATACCTGAGCATAAAGGAGCACCATCAAAACGTAGCAGGATATAACAGATGATCGTAACCGATGATCATAACAGGATATAACAGGAAATAACAGAGACTGCCGCGCTGGAGGACATTTAGCACCCGCTTATATCTCTGGCGGCTAACGACCCCAACGCGGCACAGCTGCTGCTAATGACAGCAGAGCAGCAGCTGACTTTGACAGCAGGGAGCTCCCCCGGGCGCCTTCACAATAAGAGCCCGAGGAGCTGGAAGGAACCCTCAGCTGCCAAAGCCAGGGAACAAAAAGATATGAGACCCGAGTGTGGCCAGAACCGACACTCGGGTTATGACAGTACCTCCCCCTCAAGGCCGAGCTCTGAGCGGCCAGAGTAACACCCCCAGCCCCCCCCCCCCACCCCCCTAGGGTGGGTGGATGGGGTGCTGGCAGGAGGGAGAGAGACAAACAACCAACAAGGCTATAGAAAAAAAACCCCATAATCCCGGGTAACAAGAACAAAACCACAATAAGTACAAAATAGGCAACACACCCTTGGGCAAACAGAGTAACACAAAAACACAAAACAATCCCCCCCCACACACACACACACCCCAACAGTCCCACAGACAAGATCAGGAACACGGAAAGGGCGCAGTCCAGGCCCGGAGGGATGGGGCAAAAGGTTCGGGGGGGGGGGGTCGTCCGGCAACAAGAGGCCACAGAACAGGGAGGGGAAAGGAGGACAGTTCGGGCGGCCTACCCCAGTCCCATGCTCGGGGGAAGAGAGTTTCAGGCGGCCGGAGCAGGTCGCCGCACAGGAAGATAAACCGGTCGGGGGGCCGGCCCAGAGAACCAAACCAACGAGACAGCCCTTCAGGCGGCCGCCCCGCAACACCAGCCCACCAGAACCGTTGGGAGGAAGCAGCCGGTGATCCCGCAGAAAAGGGGGGAGATGAGGGGAAACCGGGCGGAGCGTTCGGGACCCCAACGGCCCCAGGTGGAGATGGGTAGTGCTCCTCAGGGAGACGAGGAGGATGACTGTGGAGATGAGGGTGATGAAGAAAACGAGCCTGTCCAGCATCCAGTGGCTGGGGATCTGCAGCTCCCTCACCGAACCTAGGACCTGCTGGTGCAGCACCCACGGTGGACCCTGATTGGGCCTCCAGAACCAAACCCACGGTGGACCCCGATTGGGCCTCCAGAACCAAACCCACGGTGGACCCCGATTGGGCCTCCGGAACCAAACCCCCGGTGGACCCCGATTGGGCCTCCGGAACAGCACTCCCGGTGGACCCCAACTGGACCGGAACAGCACTCCCGGTGGACCCGGTCGGCGTGGCACCAGACTCGACCTCCAACCCCGAAACCGGAGCCTCTGGCGCAGCAGGCGAGAGCAGCCCCTCGCCGGCGACCCTGGGAGAAGACTCACACAAGAGAGAAAACCCGGGATCAGGATCACCGGCAGCGCCAGAACCCGGCGAGATAAGCTCGGACGCAGCGGGCGGCTGCACCCGGCTCATCTCCCCTTGAGACAGGCAAAAGTGCTCTAAAAGGTGAAGAAGAAAGATAAAACAGAGCACTTGCCTGAGCTCGGGTTCTGACGCCGTCCAGGACTGCGATGATCCGGGCTCAGAAGTCAGGAGGTCGTCCTCAGGCTCCCACTCAGCTGCGTCGGGCTCCGCAGCTGGCATGATGGTGCGTGCAGCTAGAGAGTCCTCCGGCACCGATGTCCACGCTGGTGGCCCGCACGGTGTGGTGGCAGGAGAATCTCGCCCTGCTGGACTGGACCGCTCCTCCGTGGAACCCCGGGGACGCTTCTTCATCGGCGATGGCTCCACGCTGCAGTCCGCTCTCCTCCTCCGCCCATGGCGTGGCTGCGGAACCGGAACCAGGCTCTCCAGAACCGCAGGCCCCCTCCTCATCCAGCGATGTTGGCCTGATGTCGAGGACCGCTCAGCGGAGGGAGACACAGAGGAAGCAGGGTTAATATTTTCATCCACAGCGGGTGGAGGGAGCTCGGGGGGCTGCATACCCCGAACTCCACCCCTAGGAGTCAGACAAGGCAAAACAATGTCAAAAGAAGAGAAATTATCATGCACTTGCCTTTCCCCTAAGGGTAAGATAGTCTCCGCTGTGGGGGACGTCATTCCTTCCTTTTCCCGCTGGATGGCGACAGAGGGCCCTCTGGGAAGACGAGATGAGGCCACTCGAGGCGGATCCGGGATGAAGCTCGCCGAAACGGAGCTCTCGTGACACACAGCAGCCAGGATAGGCGACGAGGAGGAGGGGGCGACAGCCGGGGTCAGTCGGGCATGGAGCGCTGACGGGACAGCAGGCGAGGGCCCGGGAGAAGACGAGGCTGCGGGGATTCCCCTCTGACGAGGCGCAGGAGTGACAGCTGTGTGGGGGGTTGAGCCCTTGCGGCGACCCGGAAAAGCATCCAGACGGGGGTCTAGCCGAGGTCGGAAGCCGGATTGACGACGGTTCCTTGTAGGGGGTGAGGCGAAGGTGAGGTCCGGAAATCGCCGTTCCTGAGCAGAAACGGCGGCAAGCAAGTCAGCAAACTCAGGAAACTCACGCAGCGCTGGATTCCTCTCCACCAGTCTGACCGCCGCCACCACATGCTTCATACACGCTGGAGGATTCTCAGCGGAGCAAGCAGCTGCCACCCGGTCCCAGATCTTGTCTGCTGTCATCTGCAGCTTCTCTGGGGGAATCCCAAGTGATGACATGCCCGATGGGAAAAGACCTCCGGATGGTGCGAACTCCCGGGCCGGAACAGAGGCAGGAGCGGGATCCCGAAGCGAGGGGCGACGTCTCCTCCGCTTCAGCTTCCTGCCAGGATTTCCCTCCAGCCCTCGGAGAATCTCACGCTGGGCGGCGATGTCATCTCTCCTCACGCTTACCTCTGGATGATTAGTGAAGCGGGGGAGAGAATCCAGAATTTCCTCGGCTAGGTCCAGGTACCAGGGCACTTCGCTGTTGTATTCGAGGAGGGAGGCGGCGACAAGGACTCTGTCCACGCGCTCGAGGGTGTCAGCGAGAACAGCGTCCTGCCTCCGAGCACGAGACCTCCCCGATGGCATGCTTCAACACGGCACCCAGACAGGTAGGAACAAACAGTCCACTACTGCAAACTACACGGTGAATGGCGTCTCGATGCAACGCCTCCTCTCCGGGCGTTAGGCGGCAGTCTACTGTCACAACGGCCCTCACGGACCGTTACAAGACGCCTCAGTCACCAGTGAGTTTGCAGTGGTAATTTATTGTGGATAAGGATAAACACACACAGAACACATACAGTGGCTGAGTGAAGTCTGAGCCGGGGAACACCCGATGCGCCAGACGACAACGTTAATGATGAGCTAGGCAAACAGGAACATACCTGAGCATAAAGGAGCACCATCAAAACGTAGCAGGATATAACAGATGATCGTAACCGATGATCATAACAGGATATAACAGGAAATAACAGAGACTGCCGCGCTGGAGGACATTTAGCACCCGCTTATATCTCTGGCGGCTAATGACCCCAACGCGGCACAGCTGCTGCTAATGACAGCAGAGCAGCAGCTGACTTTGACAGCAGGGAGCTCCCCCGGGCGCCTTCACAATAAGAGCCCGAGGAGCTGGAAGGAACCCTCAGCTGCCAAAGCCAGGGAACAAAAAGATATGAGACCCGAGTGTGGCCAGAACCGACACTCGGGTTATGACACATATGTCTTTCAATGGTTTAATAAGAAATCTCAGAATAGGTTAACATATATGGATAACTTTAAACGGATAATTCAACATGTATTGTGGGCATCATAGATTGAGTTACTTATGAATCAAGCATTTGTGGAACCAAATGAAGCATAGTTTAATGTGTCAGTATACTGGAAATTGGAAAACCATAAAATAGGTTAGGAAAAATGGATACAATTTTATGAAGAAAATTCTAATTAACTTTATAAAAATTTAGAAAATTTGTTTTACTCTAAAAAAGAATGTAAATTAATGAAATATGACATGCATTTTGAGATTCTGATGGGGGTTTGCATAAATTGGGTTAAGAGAACTTATAGCAGGAATATTCTGATGAATGAAGGTAAATTAACAACAGACCGTCAGCCAAGCAGAATCATTGCGTCCCAGGGGGTAGCAGGCGGGTCCACTGGATTCTGTTTGACTGGACCAGCGTGGGTCTGTGGGGAGGCTGGCAGACAGGCTCCTTACCACTTATGGCTTGCTCCCGGGATCACAACGGCTGGTCTCCAGCAAGCTGGGCGAGGTCTTCTCTGATGCACTGAAGAAGGAATTAGTTTAACGTGCAAAGTCCAATCAGAAACCCAAAATGGAGGCAAAACATGTTACAAATTTGCTTCCTTGATGTTGGCGGTTTAAATGAGTAGGTTTAAGCTTAGAAAAAAAATATAAATCTTCATGCACAGTGGTTTAAGGAAAAAGAAGATTAAATAAGAAAAAATGGATTTTAAAGAAAAGAAATATGATCTACACAGAACATGACAGGCTCTGGGCCCTTCTTAAAAGATAGGTGAAAAATTGGAGGAGCAGAGAAAGCTCCTGACAGCTTGGCTAACACCCAGAACAGACTCTGAAAAAAGAGCAATAAAATCAAGTTTTCTCTGATGGTCAAATCTTCATGAAACCTGAGCTGAACCAATTACATTTGAGCTTTGTTCAACAAAGTAATAAACACAACCTAAAACAGGAGATGAGGATAGGTGTCAGGAGCCCATTGGTCACTTAAAGTTCCTGAGGTGGGGGTCTTCCCCAGAGAAGAGATAGAGACGTTTGATATGCAGAATGAGACCCTCCTTAATGTATGTGTGCTGAATAAAGCATAATGTGGGGAGACTTGAATAACGAAACCGAATTGCCTTTAATTCCAGTTTATTTCAAGTAACCATTCCACAGTCTGCTCTCATCTTGAGCAGCGAACAAAGAGGGTGAACACACCAAAGTTCTCCCTTTTAAACATTCTCACATCAAACCATTTCCCTCGCAGGGGAAATCACACATCTATATCAAAATCTCTTTATTCACATTCATTAACCTTTTATTTACATAACTCCCCCTTCTCTCCTCTCGAGCCTCAGCGGTCAGGAAGTCTTCTGTCCCCTGTCCTCCGCAGGGGGTCCAGGCTCTGTGGCTCCGCACCGCAGGGGGCTGGCTCTCCTTCATCGTGAGGTTAAATCACATATGCAGTGTCCAACATATACATGTCTAACAACACAGCCATATAACCCCCCCCAAACGATGAAGAACAGACAAATTCCTAAAATTTAATAGCACCTTACTCACTACTGAATAATCAACACCAACATTCAGTCTGTGCGCCGCTTGTGCTTCAGCCGTCTGCCGAATCTGCTGTGAGTTGGCCCCGCCTTGCCTGCGGCGCTTTTCTGCTTCGGCTCTGTTGACTGAGGAAGAGAGTGATTATTTGCCCTTTGCGGGGGCCTGCCTCGTCGAGGCGCCACTGCGACCGGTACAGACACGTCCTTCATGACAAAAGCAGGTTTTAGTCTGTCAATACTGACTGTCTCTTTTCTGTCTCCAAAATCTAGCACAAATTGCTTATCACCTGCCTCCAGCACTCGAAATGGCCCTTCGTAAGGTGGTTTGAGCGTTGCTTTTAGGGCTTCGCGCCTGACAAAAACGAAGTCGGCATTTTTCAAAGCCTTGGGGACGAAAACTCGTGGAAAAGCGTGATGAACCGGACCCGGGAGCGTGTCTGCTCCCGTGCCGACTAACGGTCCCAGAGCAGAGAGAGGTGGGGGCTCTGGGTGCTCTGGTAAAAACTCGCCCGGCAGCCTCAGAGTTTGTGCGAATACCAGCTCCGCTGGGGAGGCGTCTAAGTCCTCTTTAGGCGCAGAACGCAACCCTAATAAAACCCATGGCAGTTTATTTACCCAATCTGCATCCGTGAGCGACGCTCTGAGTGTTGCCTTCAAAGATCTATGAAAACGCTCGCATAAACCATTGGCCTGAGGGTGGTAAGCCGTAGTGCGGTGAATTTTGGCTCCTAAGCCGTTGGCCATCGCTGACCACAGCTCAGAGATGAATTGCGGTCCTCTATCGGACGTAATGTCCGACGGAACCCCGAAGCGCGCCACCCAAGCCGTTAAAAAGACGCGAGCCACCTCCGCGGCCGTGGTCGTCGCAAGTGGGACCACTTCCGGCCAACGTGTGGTGCGGTCCACCATTGTCAAAAGATACGTGAACCCCTGTGATGCCGGTAGGGGGCCCACAAGGTCGACGTGCACATGGTCGAAACTTCTGGCCGGAATGCGGAACGGTTCTAACGGGGCTCTTGTGTGCTTGTGAATTTTGGCCCGTTGACAGGAAATGCAGGTTTTTGCCCATTCCTTCACGTGCTTGCGCAGGCACGGCCAAACAAACTTTTCCGCCACTAGTTTCACCGACGCGCGCACCCCCGGGTGCGCCAGTGAGTGGACCGAGTCAAAAACACGGCGGCGCCACGTGGCCGGAACCACCGGCCGCGGGCGCCCCGTCGACGTGTCGCAGATCGGGGGGGCATACCGGTTTGTAAACACTTGCTCTCCAGCCTCAACCCTGTTGGTCCAGACTGGAGCGCGCGCACGTCTGCGTCCACCCCCTGGTCCGCTGCCATGGCTGCGTAATCTATACCCACGTGCACCAGGGCTGCGCGCGCCACCGTGCCGCTCTCCTGCGGCGCGGTCACGGTGGCCCGTTCTGCCTCTGCGCGTGTTGGAGTCGTGAACGCGCGTGAGAGACAATCCGCTACTACATTGAATTTGCCCGCGACGTGCCTAATGTCAGTGGTAAATTCCGAGATTGCGGCCAGCTGCCTCTGCTGCCTGCTGGACCACGGATCTGAAATTTTGGCCATGGCGTATGTGAGCGGCTTGTGGTCCACATAAGCGGTGAAGCACCGTCCTTCCAGCCAGAACTGGAAATGACGAATAGCCAAATGCAGCGCCAACAGTTCTCTGTCGAACGCGCTGTATTTTCGTTCAGCCGCGCTTAAAGATTTGCTAAAGAAAGCCAAATGCTGCCAAACTCCGGCTACCTGTTGCTCAATAACGGCCCCTATGGCTAAATCTGAAGCGTCTGTCATCAGCGCAATACTTGCTGCAGGGTCTGGGTGGGCCAGGAGCGCAGCGTCAGCCAAGGCTTTTTTAACCTCTGTGAACGCGTGCTCCCGCTCCGGGGACCATTCGACCGCCTGGGTCGGTTTTTGTTTTTTGAGCGCGGCATATAACGGTTGCATGATTTGAGCTGCGTGGGGCAGGAATCGGTTATAAAAATTCACCATCCCCAAGAATTCCTGTAGTGATTTGACCGTTTGTGGACGGGGAAAATCTGCTACCGCGCGTACTTTATCTGGTAACGGAACCGCTCCCTCCAGGGAGACGCGGTGACCCAAAAAATTGATCCGCTCGACGCCGAACTGGCACTTGGCTGGGTTAACTATTAAGCCGTGCTCTCCCAGCCTCCTAAAAACTGCTGTGAGGTGTGTTTCGTGTTCGTCCTCTGAAGTACTCGCGACCAAAATGTCATCGAGGAACACAAACACGAAAGGGAGATCGCGTAACACGGCATCCATCATCCGCTGAAATGTTTGCGCCGCCCCTTTGAGACCAAACGGCATGCGTAAAAATTTGAAAAGTCCAAACGGGGTTATTACCGCTGTTTTAGGAATGTCCTCCGGTTGGACTGGGACTTGGTGATAGCCACGAACTAGGTCAATCTTTGAAAAAATGCGCGCTCCCGCCAGGTGCACCGAAAAATCCTGAATGTGCGGGATGGGATAACGATCGTGCGCCGTAGCGTTGTTTAGCCTGCGGTAATCCCCGTACGGTCTCCAGGAGCCATCGGCTTTCGGTACCATGTGCTGCGGCGAAGCCCACGGGCTCTTCGACCTACGAACGATGCCCAGACTCTCCAGGCTGGCGAACTCCTCGCGCGCAATGGCGAGCTTAACTGCATCCAAGCGCCGAGCTTTTGCAAACACGGGAGGACCAGACGTGGGGATAAAGTGTTTCACCCCGTGCTTTGCGACGGTCGCCGAAAAAGTGGGCACAGTGAGCGCTGGAAATTGGGTGAGGAGTGTGTGAAACTTACCACCTGCTGTAGCGACTTGGGTCTGTACTGGTGGCGGGGACACTCGAGCTGAACAGGGGAGAGAGTAAAAAGAGAGTGCATTTACCAGCCGTCTATTAGCAAGATCAACTAACAGATTGTGTGAACACAAAAAATCCGCACCCAACATGTTGAAACTCACCGCCGCTATTACAAAAGTCCATTCATATGTGCGGCCATGTAAGCACAAAGGCAAGGTCCTTCTCCCGTAGGTGTTGATGTTCGAGCCATTTGCCGCTGTAGCTCCGCTACCGTGGGGTCCAGCCACCCGGTCCGCGTATGTTGGGGTGATGAAGCTCACTTGTGGTCCGGTGTCGATGAGGAACTCTCGTCCGGAGCGCGCATCCGTGATGTAGAGCAGCTTGCTGCGTTCTCCGAGGGTCGAAGCTGCTAGCGACCCCCGGTCTTGCTGTTTCCCGAACTCCTGAAGTTGCAGGGCGGCACACACCTGCGTGCCTTCTCTGCGAACCTCCGATGGTAAAAGCAGAGATCTTCTCCTCCGCTGTGTCGTGTCCGCGCCTCTGCTGCCGGGCCATTGGCTCCACCTCGTCGCGGCCGTGCTGCCGCCGTCGTCGGCCAGTCTGGGTCTGCCGCCTCTGGCTCCCCGCTGTCTCGGGTCGCCGCTGTGGTTGCTTGCCCGCCGCAGGCATCCAGGATCCCATCTGCTTCCTGGGCCAGCTCCCGGAACTCCTCCAGGGTGTGACACTTTTTGCCAGCCAGCGTGCTTCTCGCATGCGCCGGGAGGTTGGAGAGGAAGATGAACTGAAAAATGAAATCATCGTTGTCCAACCCTCTCAGCTGTATCATCTCCTCCATCAGGGCGCTCGGCCTGTGTCCTCTTTGGTCTAGCAAAGACAGGATCCTCCTCGCCCTCACTTCAGCCGAGGGGGTGAAAAACTTGATGAGGGTGGATTTCAGCTTGCCGTACCTGTCGGTCGCGGGTGGCTGCTCCACCAAGCTCTGCACGCACCGAGCTGTGCTGTTGTCCAGTTTAGCGATGACATGGTGGAACTTAGTGTCATCCACCGTTACTCCTGCGAGCGCGAACTGCGACTTGGCTTGCAGAAACCACGACCGTGGGTTATCCTGCCAGAAATCAGGCAGCTTAACGGCCACTGCGCTCGCCAGCTCTGAGCGCTGTGAGTCCGGGACCCTGAGAACTTCTTCGTTCATTCTCAACGTCGTCAGTCACCAATGTGGGGAGACTTGAATAACGAAACCGAATTGCCTTTAATTCCAGTTTATTTCAAGTAACCATTCCACAGTCTGCTCTCATCTTGAGCAGCGAACAAAGAGGGTGAACACACCAAAGTTCTCCCTTTTAAACATTCTCACATCAAACCATTTCCCTCGCAGGGGAAATCACACATCTATATCAAAATCTCTTTATTCACATTCATTAACCTTTTATTTACATAACTCCCCCTTCTCTCCTCTCGAGCCTCAGCGGTCAGGAAGTCTTCTGTCCCCTGTCCTCCGCAGGGGGTCCAGGCTCTGTGGCTCCGCACCGCAGGGGGCTGGCTCTCCTTCATCGTGAGGTTAAATCACATATGCAGTGTCCAACATATACATGTCTAACAACACAGCCATACATAACTTCTTTAAACTTTAGTGACTAAGATATTCTACTCAATAAAGGAGCATAAAATGCATCTACAGTCTAACTAATTAACTTGTGATAGTAAACATGCAAACATTAATTTCTTCCTGAAAATAGCAGAACATATCAAAATCATATCAAATCAAATCATATCAAAAAAAGCATTTGAAACCACATTGTCCCTCCCAGAGTTCAGTCCTCATTCTTCAGGAGCAGGTACTGTCTTAAGAGAAAGAATATGAATTAGTCGATTTGTCCAAAATTGCATAATTTCCACTGCAAAGGAAAAAGTTAAATATTCCTGATTCATCCACCAGATGGCACTGTGAAACTGGATGGTTGTATACTGGAAAGTCTTGGCTTCCCCACACGTCTGGACTATGTCAATCATAAAACTGTCAATTAGAACATTTGTTTGCCAAAGAGTCTTGGAGAAAGGGATTAACTTCCACTTTATTGCCGATGGATAGGGTTACAGCTCTGTTTTTTTTTTTTTTTTTTTTTTTTTTTTTTGTGAGAGTCTCAAAAGCCAAACTTTTGAATTGAAACAATTTTTCTTCAGCAAAGAATGATTTTAATAAATTGGAACTCAAGGTCAAGCTACAGCACACACACCCATTCATTCCCACTTACATGCGCACAGACATTCACACACACACCTGTTTCCACTTTGTTCTGCCCACTCATTCCTCCACACTGACTCTCACTACCCACTCCGGCAATCACTTCACACATTATATTTGGCATTATTTAAGCCCTGTGTCTGCTCCAGTGTATTGCTGGATTTTTGTTTGACTGTTCGTCAGTTTGCACTTTCAGAGTTTGTTGTTTTTCCTGTTCTGCTCAATGCAATGCATGATTAGATGCCCTGCCTGTTATTCGGTAACGCATCACTCTGCATGTCATTATTTTCCTTGTCAGCTTTGGTTTCTGTTCTACACCCTGGACTGTACTTGGACTAATTTGGACTGCTCCAGCCCCATGAGTACTATTTGACTGGCCCCTGCCTTCCAGTAATGTCTTGAGGTTTTCTCCCAGGCTCTGTCTTTCGCTCCCCCTGCTGCAGTTACTCCTGCTTGTGCCTTGGGATATTCTTCTCCTGTTCTGTACTCACCTGTGACTGAAGAGCATCTTCACAGTTTTTCCCTGTACTCCTGGTGCCATTTATCTGTTTGTTTTTCTTGACTGTTTGTTTTTAACTGTTTTTGCACAATAAATACACACAACTACCTCATGCACTTGGGTTTTAATTCTTCCTGCCTCAAATCCGCAGGAAATATTCACAAAACCTGAGGAGACAGAAGGACAAGCGGAATGAAAACACAGGTCAACTGAGAGAAAATGATATAACATGGCTTAGACTTCCAGGTAGCAAATCTAACGATCCAGCGGTGAGCTCTCGACACGCTGGCTCTTAAATACGCTGAACAATTAGGAAGAAGCAGGTGTGTAATCACTCAGGTGTAAGTAATACTACGGAGCCAGGTAGACAGGAACAGGAGGGGAGGGGGAGCACGCTCGCCTTATCATCACACTTTCAAGATAACTTACATTTTTTAACACAGCAGGTGACCATTCCTTTCTGAGTTTTATTAACTGTCTGCATCAAAAATTCAAATTTTAAGGTAAATGTCTGAAAATATTCAAAATTAAAGGGCCTATATCATGCAAAATCCACTTTTTTGAGCTTTTAAGCATGTTATAATGTTAATTCCTCACCAAAAACACCCCCAAAGTGGTATTTTGCTCTATTCACGCATCTCTGCGTATTCCTCCTCAACCCTGCTCTCTGAACTGCTGCTCCGCCCTGTCCCTGATAATGACTGGGTCCCCACGTTCATACATATGAACGTGGGTGAGCCGCCCACTCCAGGAAGTGCCTGTGCTGCCAGCACCACCCCCAGGCTAACGCACACACCCACTTTCTCCGCGCAGCTAACGGAGCGGTGATCGGCAAAACTCTTTCACTTTAGCATTGACGCTGTGAAGTAGTTCCTCTCACACCTAATCTGCTCAGTGACAAAAACTGTTTGCTTTTTTTACGTAAGACAATGTCTTCTAAGTGGCTTAAGTGTGTCTTTGGCTGTGAGAGATTTAGGAGTTTGTTCAGCCTTCCTTGTTTTCGTGGGCAGAACCCAGAAACACGCTGCAGCAGCCGGCTCAGGGGTTACGTCATGAAATGGGGGGCAGCCACAAGAAGGAGAGGCAGAGCCTCAGAGATCGAGGCATCTTACTTCCGGGCTTGCGAAAATAACTCATGTTTCATAAGAAATTCATTCTCTAGTGTACCAAAGGTAATATACTATCACATACAGTACTTGCATATAGTTTACTCTGAAAGGCTTAAAATAGTATGATATAGGCCCTTTAAAGTGACACTCAACTAAAAATATTTTTTTTTCTTGTTAACATGTCTGTAACATGTTTTTTTTTAATGACTTACAAGACATATCAAAAATCACTGAAATCCCTCATATCTATTTTTTTTCAGTAAAGTTTCACTTAAGCCCTGCCCCCTGAAAAAAGGCGAGTTGATAATGGAGAATTTTTTGGTGACGTCACTGTTATGTCCGTAACCTGTACTTCAATAAAGATGCCGGAGGTGCAGTAGAACATAGGGTTATTGAAGAACTCACACAATAATACTGGGGCTCTCATATAGGCAGACGTCTGGTCGTAAAGAGACCATGCCTCTTCCGCAACCACCCTTTATACCCAGGGTGCAGAACCAGAAAGGTGGAGCCGCCACCCATAGTACACACGATATGAAATGTATCATATTTGATTCATCACAATTTCCATCACAAAGTCCAAAACACACCAATTAAGCCCTCCAAAATTTGTAATCCAAATCACGCACTACGAACAAAATATATGTATATATATATATATATATATATATATATATATATATATACATATATATATATATATATATATATATATATATATATATATATAAGCCTAGCCATGCACACAAAACAACTAAAACTAGAGGGGGGTAGGTGGACCACTGTCCCACCTCCACATGGCTAGATGGATTATTCTGCCGTCTTTATCAACATAAATATAGTCCATTAAAATAAAAGCTGCCATGTTCCTAATATATAAGAAAATAATCGCGTGAACTTTCATACAAAGAGATAAATTCCCATTCCTCAACCAAACAGTCAATATTTATGTCCACACAGTGCTATTAACACACTCAGCAAAACCACCCCATAATCCGGGCAAACTACACAGTAAAATACATCTTGAACATCACTTGGTTTTTTTTTGGTTTTTTTGGGGGGCGGGGGGCGTTTGTACATGGGCATCCATCTTATATAGCACTCAGTATATGGAACATATTGACTACATAGCTCAGGCAATACACAGCACTATATACAGTTTGACACATTGCCCCCTTAGCTACCATGCAGTCCCAATGGAGAAGCCACCGCCTGGAGACCCGTTTGGCGAGTCCCGCCCAGAGCGTCTTCATCATTTCGATTCTGGAGATGAGGCATTTTGGAATCTCAACACCTCCTTCCCTTCACTGATGTGCTGCAGCTCATTGGGATGTATGAATGAATTTGAATGAAATAAATAAATTCATTCAAATTCAAATTAATTAATTCATTCATTCATTCATTCATTCATTCATTCATGTCTCCATGAGTCATTGGAAAACTGGAGATAACTGTCCTCCCGTACAGCCACCACACGCAGTAGCCCCTGTTCATCATGTTGTTTCCTCTTGTCATGGGCCCACCTTAGCCAAGCCTCCCCCCGGGCCGAACCATGTCAGCGACCCGCAGATGAGCTCAACTCTGCTTCAACTGTCCACGATGCATAGACGAGGCTTCCTCGCTTGGTTGAACTGCTCCACCAACCCCATATGATGCCCGACTCGGCCTCTAGTGCTGCTGTGTGGCACATCCGTCCACCGTGCCAGTCGGTCCTGCACAGCTGTCTTTCATTTTGAACACCAGCGAAGCTGTTTTAGCCCCTTGCTTCTCAGTATTTCCAGGCCGAACTCCGGAAGCAGCGGGAGTTATCCTTTGGGTTCCACCCACCATCACAGGCATTCCACCGTGCCGCCCAGTTCCCACATCCAGGGCAACTTGGACTCTGACACCGAAACCCTCCCGCAATGGCTCTGGATGGTATTGGTCCTGCTCATCTCCCAGAATACTAGGCCAGTCTTTGTCCCGTACCACATCCTCTACCACGCACAGAACTGGTCGGTCCCACAAACCACAGCCTGACCACTCTTCTCCAACACCACTGGTGATCGTGAAGCCCAGGCCGTAGAACATGTCGCAGCCCATCACGTCCGACCCGCTGACGGTCACCACAAATTGGACATTGGACATCACCTCCGACTTGTATCTCGTCGTCAATTCCAGCGAATCAACGATTGCCAACTTATTACCTCTGTAGCCCGAATATGACGTTGACAGTCCTCTCACACGGTAATACAGGAACAAACTCCTCACAGTAAGCCAGTTCAACACAGAAGCCACAGCTCCCGTGTCAACCAACAACAGCACTTCCACGCTGTCCAGCAACACATTGCAATTAATCCACCCAACTGTGCTCGGGGAGAGGGTGTGAACAATCGCAGGAGTCATGGTGGGGGAACCCACTTCACATCGTTGTTCCCCTAGTTCAAAGCTTTTACAGGCCCTCGTGAAATGGTGTAGGAGTCCACACTTGCCAAAGCGTTTGCACCTCACCGGACACTCTCTTTCCTTATATGGGTGCTTGGTGGACCCGCAGCCAGACCACTTTGGAAATCCCGGGGCAGACCTAATTTTTATAGCTGTAGAATATTCTTCTCTGTCCTTCATGCTGCCGTAGCTATCCGGGTCCACAGTGTGTGCCGCCGATTGTGGTTCTGTTTGCCTCAACATAGTTCTCTCACTGAGGTCTTTGTACAGTTTTTCTGCTGCTTTGAACTGCTGAGCTATCTCGACAGCCGTGGCAAACATCAGTTCACCGGAGTGCGTGAGGAGCCTTGACTGTGTCACAGAACAAAGCTTGTGCTCCGCCAACTGATCGCGGACCATTTCTTCCTCCAAAGCTCCAAACTGGTATTCCCCAGCCAGCTGACGCAGGTTTGCGAGGTATCGCTGCACCGACTCTCCAGTATGCTGGAGGTGTTGCCGAAACTGAATCCTCTGGACTATGCCGTTTTCCGGAGCATGAACATAGTGTGCCATTAGCCCACCCACGTCGTCAAAACTATCACTCTCACCCAATGTGCTGAGAATTTGTTGTTCCTCCATGCCAATAATATGGACCAAAATCGCTCGTGCACCCAGTTTCTCCAATTCGCCAAGGTTCAAGGCCACCAAATAGTTCTAGAATGCTGCATACCACCTCGCCCAGGGAACCGGTGGTTTGCCCGGGAGCTCCAAAAAATGACCTAATACTAGAAACTCCATTTTCCATACTTTTGTCCTGGTCGCCAAATGTTATGTCCATAACCCATACTTCAATAACGAGGCCGGAGGTGCAGTAGAACATAGGTTTATTGAAGAACTCACAGTATAATACAGGTGTTCTCGTATAGGCAGAGATCTGGTCATTAAGAGACCTTTCCTCTTCCACAGCCGCCCTTTATACCCAGGGTGGTGGCAGAACTGGAAAGGTGGAGCCACCACCCATAGTACAGGCAATATGAAATGTATCATATTTGATACATCACAGTAACTATGCTTGAAGCTGGCATTTGGGGAGTATTGAACCATTGAGGATTGTGTGGCCTAACTGAAGTTATCATCCAGGCTGTTAAGCAATTTAAAAAAAAAAAACTGCTTTGAAATCTTGACACAAATTAAGATGGGTTTAACCATTAAATAGCTTTTAAGGACAGATGCAGTTTCAGTCATTATCCTTGGCGCCCGTGCATAAAACTGGGCATGTCCTTCAACTGGCAAGTGTTTTTATCACAGGATTTTTTCCAGGGCAAAGCAGGGGAGATATGATCGCAGAAAGGCTGGGTAGGAGGTGTGCACTTGGCATAACAAGAAGCGTATGAAGATGTTGGTTGTGACCGTCAGTGGCCTCTGAAGGACCAGACCGGAGGGTGGTGGTGACAGAGGAGATCACTTCAGACAGGGAGATGTCAACACCGAGTGAACGAGTGAGGAGACTGACAAAAGTGACTGGTACGGATGGAACATTTTCAGGGCAGCAGGAAGCGGACCATGAGGCCATAGAGGGCTCCGTCATCCTGGACCCTGCCAAGTCAGAGAGAGCTAATGGTGGCTTTGAGAAGCCTTATTATTCCTGCTTGGACTGAGATTGCTGGGACTATGGTATTTAGTTACAGTATTCTTTTTTTTTTTTTTTTTTTGAGAGTGAGAGAGAGTCTATGGCATAAACAGACATTTTCACCTAAGGAAGAAAGCGTTCAGTGTTGCCTATAAACATCTGCTTTAACATTGCATAACAAACATATTTTTATTTTATTTATATTTCACTTGAGAAAGCAGTCCCAGCCTAAAGTGTTATTTTTTCATTTTATTTTATCATTACCATTAAAAAAACAGTTGCGCTTCTGATGGGCATTACCTCTAGAACGTGAGGATGTTTCCCAATGTTTCCAGTCACTAGGAAAAGGTGAAATTTGTAATTACAAAGACATAAATCCCACCTGTTGCATAAAGGTTTGCACAATGTAGAGTCATGTACTTCTATATTACAGTCCTCCTGAAGCTCCGGTTCAGCTTCAATTATATTTTCCAATTCCCTGGTGCTTTCTTGTCAATAAATCATTTATATCACTTTCACTTATTATTGTAAATATTGGAAATAGTGCGCTGACAGGTTGTTTTTTCTTTATAAAGTTTGTGTTTCACATTTTGATAATTTTTGTAACAATACTGAGCAACAGTCACAATTCCAGTTTCATATGATTTATTAAACAATAAATAAATACAGCTTGATGGCTGACAAAATATGGAGAGCTGTGAAGGCAGAATAACTTACAGTAAATGACAAGAATAATCCACAATGACATGAGAAACCAGACGGTAAAGTCCTGGGCATGTTGCTACATAGAGAACACAAACACCAAAAACTAAAAACCAAACCGATAATCAACCAAACACGGAACAGCTAGGCAGAATATACAACAAAAGGTAAATAGTGAGTTATTACTAAAGACAACAGGATGGGAAGCAAACACAATAAGACTAGATAGGAGCAGACAAGAAATACTTGAAAGTAAGAGCAAACCCAAGAGCTAAGGACATACAGACAAAAAGCAGGAACACAAATCAAGGACCAGCAGAATGACTATGATAGTTACAATAAGAACAATAATCAATGAATAAACCTGGACAGCAGGCCAAAATGTGGTCCCAAACTCAATGAGCAAATAACAAATCACATCAGCCTTTTTTTTTCCATACACAGAATATATACGTATATATATATATATATATATATATATATATATATATATATATATATATATATATATATATATATATATATATATATATATATATATATATATATATATATATATATATATATATATATATATTAACAAAAGGTACAGTGTTCTTTCTTTCTTTCTTTTTTCTTTTTTTTTCCCTATTTCTCTTTTTCTTTCTTCTTTGAAGGGGGAAACCCAGAGTCCAATGGCCAAAAAGCCCCCAAACAACTCAAGAGGCCTTTCAAACACCAAGGCCAGCCAAGCAGGAGATTGAAGCCTGTCAGGAGGCCGACCAAGTCCAGGGCCAGCTGAGCAGGGTGAATCAAGTCTGGTGGGTGACCAATGGGCAGCAAAATCCCCATGAGATAACCTGGAAAAGGGGAACACCCCACCTCCCGCCAGAGAGTGAGGGCAGTGGTTTGAGAGTGAGAGTTAGTCATTCATGGGCAAGAGGCTGCAACAGCACCATTTAAGAAAGCCACCCCTGCACCACAGCTACAGCCAGTGGCAGATGGCCAACAGGGGCCAGCAGCTCAACAGGGAAGCAGAGGCCATAACAGTAGTGGACAAAACAATGATTAGCTGTCAAAGAGATGAACCAGTGATCAACTGACCAGGAGACAAGCCAGAAACCAGCTGAGCAAGAGACGACCCAGTGATCATCTGAGAAGAAGATGAACCAGAGATCAGAAGACCAGCAGTCGAGACAGAGACCAGAAGACCAGGAGATGACCAACCAACCACATGATGAACCACTGACAAGAAGACCAGGAGATGAACCACAGACCAGATGACCAGAAAATGAATCATTGACCAGATGACCAGAAAATAACTTGGAGACCAGAAGACAAGCAGCAGTCAGAAGATCTGTGGCTGGCAGACAAACAGAGTCAGCAGCTGGCACACCCACAGGAGAGTTCAAGGCCATCAGTGCAGCAACAGTGATCAGCAGTGCTACAGCGGTAGCCGGCAGATCAACAGTAGCAGCCAGCAGATCAGCAGCAGCTAGAGAGTGTCGAGGAGCTGTCTCTGAAGCTTGGGTGTGATGTGGAGAAGCCACGGGAACCAGGGGGTGCATGGTCACCAGCATAAGAACCAGAACATGGCAGTACTCCCACACTGAAGCAAGAAAGTGATGTGGAACTGCCACAGGAGCTAGGGAGCAATGTGGAGGTGGCACTGGAACCAGGAGGTGCTTAACCACAAGGACAGGCTTGGGAGACTTCTGATGAGGACATCGGGATGACTACCTCTGAGGAGACGTCGAGACAGAGGAAGGAGCAGAACAGAGAATGAAGAACCAACTGCAACAGCGGCAGCAAGTGGCGAGCTCTAAGCGACAGCAGGCAACTGTGTCCGAGGCTCATTTCCACGATCAAGGCAATATTTCATTCTCAGAGAGGTTTTGAAGTGAGAAAAAAAAATTACATGACTGGTGCAGCTACCAGGAGAGCAGCTGCGGAGGCCACAAGAGAAGCTGCTGACAAGGGAAATGGGCCCTTTATTTTTTTAAAGATGTATTTATTTGAATGGAGATCCCAGCCACAGGGGGTGCACAAACCAGTGTACTTCTAGTGCTGGTCCCAAGCCTGGGTAAATGGGGAGGGTTGTATCAGGAAAGGCATCCGACGTAAAACCTTTGCCAAATCAAACAAGAGGATCATGATTAATGAGAGTTTCATACCAGATCGGTCGAGGCCCGAGTTAACAACATATCCCACCGGTGCTGTTAACCGAAAGGGGGCAGGTGGAAATTGGACGACTGTTGGTCGAAAATCAAGGAGGAGGAGAGGGGAAGGGCATGTTTGGCGGGAGAGAGAGAAAAGGAAAGGTAGAAGAGTGGAGGTGAGAGTAGAGACAATAAATGTAGGGACTATGACTGGGAAAGGCAGAGAGTTGGGCGATATGATGGAGAGAAGAAAGTAGATATACTGTGTGTTCAAGAAACCAGATGGAAGGGAAGCAAGGCTAGGAACATTTGAGGTGGATTTAAACTGTTCTACCATGATGTACAGTGAATCCGGAAAGTATTCAGAGCGCTTCACTTTATCCACATTTTGTTATATTACAGCCTTATTCCATCCATCCATCCATCCATCCATCCATCCATCCATCCATCCATCCATCTTCTTCTGCTTAATCCTTTTCCCTCAAAATTCTACACACAATGCATCATAATGACAATGTGGATTTTTTTGAGATTTTTGCAAATGTATTAATAATAATAATAATAATAATAAAAAATAAGAAATCGTATGTATGTAAGTATTCACAGCCTTTGCCATGAAGCTCAAAATTGACCTCAGGTGTATCCTGTTTCCACTGATCATCCTTGAGATGTTTCTACAGCTTAATTGGAGTCCACCTGTGGTAAATTCAGTTGATTGGACATGATTTGGAAAGGCACACACCTGTCTATATAAGGTCCACAGTTGACAGTGCATGTCAGACCACAAACTAAGCATGAAGTCAAAGGAATTGTCTATAGACCTCCAAGACCGGAGTGGTGGCTCAGTTGGTAGAGCATCCGCCCCACACCCGGGAGGCAGGGGCTCAAATCCCGGCCGGGTCATGCCGAAGACAATATAAAAGTGGAACTTCCTGCCATCCAGCTTGGTGCTCAGCAATAATGGAATGGAGGAGGGAAATTTGTGGCGGCGCCTGGTACAGCAGCGGCCCTCTGATTCTACACTTGGGGTGTGTGTGATTGACACAGTAGATAGGTAAAGCACAATCTTGTTCTACTGTACATGATTGGTTGTACAGTTGAATGACAATAAAGGGTGAAAAAAAAAAAAGATAGGATCGTCTTGAGGCACAAATCTGGGGAAGGGAACAGAAACAATTTCTGCTGCTTTGAAGGTCCCAGTGAGCACAGTGGCCTCCATCATCTGTAAATAGAAGAAGTTTGGAACCACCAGGACTCTTCCTAGAGCTGGCCAGCTGTCTAGACTGAGCAATCGGAGGAGAAGGGCCTTAGTCTGGGAGGTGACCAAGAACTCAATGGTCACTCTGTCAGAGCTCCAGTGTTCCTCTGTGGAGCGAGGAGAACCTTCCAGAAGGACAACCGTCTCTACAGCAATCCACCAATCAGGCCTGTTTGGTAGAGTGGCTGGACGGAAGCCACTCCTTAGTAAAAGGCACATGGCAGCCCACCTTGAGTTTGTCAAAAGGCACCTGAAACACTCTCAGACCATGGGAAACCAAATTCTCTTGTCTGATGAGACAAAGTTTAAACTCTATGGCATGAATGCAAGGCATCATGTTTGGAGGAAACCAGGCACTTCTCATAACCATGCCAATGGTGGTGGCAGCATCATGCTGTGGGGATTTTTTTCAGCAGCAGGAACTGAGAGACTAGTCAGGATAGAGGGAAAGATGAATGCAGCACTGTACAGAGACATCCTGGATGAAAACCTGCTCCAGAGCGCTCTTGACCTCAGACTTGGGCGATGGTTAATCTTTCAGCAGGACAACAACCCTAAGCACACAGCCAAGATATCAAAGGAGTGGCTTCAGGACAACTCTCTGAATGTCCTTGAGTGGCCCAGCCAGAGCCCAGATTTGAATCCAATTGAACATCTCTGGAGAGATCTGAAAATGGCAGTGCACTGATGCTTCCCATATAACCTGATGGAGCTTGAGAGGTGCTGCAAAGAGGAATGGGCCAAACTGTCCAAAGACAGGTGTGCCAAGCTTGTGGCATCATATTAAAAAAAAATATATAAATCTTGAGGCTGTAATTGCTGCCAAAGGTGCATCAACAAAGTATTGAGCAAAGGCTTTGAATACTTATGTGCATGTGATTTCTTAGTTTTTTTTTTTTAATATATTTGTAAAAATTAAAAAAAAAAAATAATTTTCACATTGTCATTATGGGGTTTGGGTGCAGAATTTTGAGGAAAAGAATGAATTTAATCCCTTTTGGAATAAGGCTGTAAAATAACAAAATGTGGAAAAAGTGAAGAGCTATGAATACTTTCCGGATTCACTGTAGATAGGAAGAGAAATGGAGTAGGAGTAATCTTGAAGGAAGAGTATGTGAAGAGTGTTCAGGATGTAAAGAGGGAGTCAGATAGAATCATTAGTTTGAAGCTAGGAGTCGAAGGTGTGATGTTGAATGTTGTCAGTGCATATGCCCCACAAGTTGGATGTCATAGAGAAGAGAAAGAGGGATTCTGGAGTAAATTGGATGAAGCGGTAGAGAGTGTTTCCAGGGGGGAGAAAGTGGTGATTGGAGCGGACTTTCATGGACATGTAGGTGAAGGGAACAGAGGTGATGAGGAGGTTCTGGTTAGGTATGGTATAAAGGAGAGAAATGTGGAAGGACAGATGGTTGTGGATTTTACTAAAAGGATGGGAATGGCTGTGATAAACACATACTTTAAAAAGAGAGAGGAACTTAGGGTAACTTACAAGAGTGGAGGAAGGTGCACACAGGTGGACTACAGCTTATGCAGAAGGAGACATCTGAAAGAGATAGGAGTCTGTTAAGTGGTGGCAGGGGAGAATGTAGCTAGACAGCATCAGATGGTAGTCTGTAGGATGACTCATGAAAGCAAGAAGAGGAAAACCATGAAGGCAGGGCCAAAGATTAAGTGGAGAAGTTCTAGAAGGAAGAATGTCGCACAGAGTTCAGCAAGGAGTTAATACAGGCTCCCTGTGGTAAGCAAAAATTACCAGATAACTGGGAAAGTATGGCAAAAGTATTGAGGGAAATAGGGAGAAAGGTATGTGGCCTATCCAGTGGAACGAGGAAGGAAGACAAGATTACTTGGTGGTGGAATGAGAAGGTATAGGAAAGTATCCAAAGGAAGAGGTTAGCAAAGAAAAATTGGGATAGTCAGGGAGATGAAGAAAGTAGACAGGAGTATTTGGAATCTAGGCACATGACAAAGAGAGAGGTGGCAAAGGCAAAGGATAAGGTATAAAGTGAGGTGTATGAGATGCTGGTCACTAAGGAAGGAGCAAAGAAGTTGTATCCTTTGGTTAGAGAGAGAGATACAGAGCTTGAAAGGATGTACAGCAGGTTAGGTGGATTAAGAACAGAGATGCTAATGTATTAGCAAATGACAAGAGTGTTGAGAAGTTGGAAGGAGTACTCGGAAGAGCTGATGAGTAAAGAAAGTGAAAGAGAGGAGGATGGATGAAGGAAAAATAGCTAACAAGGAAGTCCCGAGGAATAGCAAGGCATAAGTGAGGGCAGCTTTGAAAAGGATGAAGAATGGAAATGCAGTTGGTCCAGATGGCATATATGTAGAGCAGGGGTGTCAAACTCTTTCCATGGAGGGTCAAGACCCTGCATGTTTTACCTCCACCCAGTGGCTTCAGCAGGTGTTTTCAATGATCAGCAATCAGTGGGAAGAAATTCAGTGAATTTACCTGTTGAAGACACTGGATGGAGGTAAAACATGCAGGGTACTGGCCTGCCATGGAATGAGTTTGACACCCCTGCTGTAGAGGTATGGAGAAGTTTAGGGGAGATGGCGGTGGACTTTTTAACCAGGTTGTTTGACACAATCTTGGAGAGTGAGAGGATGCCTGAGGAGTGCAGAAGAAGTTTTTTGGTATCAATTTTCAAGAACAAAGGTGACGCTCATAGCTGTTGTAACTAGAGAGGCATAAAGTTGATCAGCCACACTATGAAGATATGGGAAAGAGTTACTGAAGCTTGGTTAAGAGGAGAGGTGACAATCAGTGAGCAGCAGCATGGTTTCATGCCAAGAAAGAGCACTACAGATGCAATGTTTGATCTAAGAGTGTTGATGGAGAAGTATAGAGAAGGTCAGAAGGAGTTGCACTGTCTCTGTGGATCGAGAGAAAGCATATGATAGGGTGCCAAAAGAGGAAGTGTGGTACTGTATTAAAAAGTCAGGAGTAACAGAGAAGTATGTGAGGGTGGTGCAGGACATGTTTGAGGACAGCGAGACAGTGGTGAAGTGTGCTGTAGGAGTGATGGATGGATTCAAGTTGGGGGTGGGATTACATCAGGGATCGGCTCTGAGTCCATTCTTGTTTGCCATGTTGATGGACAGGCTGACAGATGAGGTCAGGCAGGAATCTCCGTGGATCATGTTGTTTGCAGATGATATTGTGATCTGTAGTGAGTGTAGGGAGCAGGTAGCAGGTGGAAGAGAACCTGGAGAGGTGGAGGTATGCTCTGGAGAGAAGAGGAATGAAAGTCAGTGGAAGCAAGACAGAATATATGAGTGTGAATGAGAAGAAGGCAGGTGAAACGGTGAAGATGGAAGGACTAGCAGTAGTGAAAGTAGATGAGTTTAAATACCTGTGATCAACCATCCAAAGCAATGGAAAATGCACAGGAGAGATGAAAAAGAGAGTGCAGGCAGCGTGGAGTGGGTGGAGACGAATGCTGGGGGTTATTTGTGACAGAATGATAGCAGCAAGATGGAAAGGGAAGATTTACAAGACGGTAGAGAGACCTGCTTTGATGTATGGTTTGGAGACGGTGGAGCTGAAAAAAAAAAGACATAAGAATGGAGCTGGAGGTGGTAGAGTTGAAGATGCTAAGATTTTCACTGGGAGTGACTAGGAGGGACAAGATTAGATATGAGTATATCAGAGGGACAGCTCAGGTTGAAAGGTTTGAAGACAAAGTAAGGCAAGGCTGAGATGGTTTGGACATGTGTAGAGGAGGGATAGTGGAGATATTAGACAAAGGATGTTGAAGATGGAGCTTCCAGGCTTGAGGAAAAGAGGAAGACAACAGAGAAGATTCATGGATATAGAGAAGGAGGACATGGAGAGGGTTGGTGTTACAGAGGAAGAAGAAGGGACAGGGTGAGATTGAGGCAGATGATCCACGATGGTAACCACTAAAGGGAGCAGCTGAAAGAAGAAGAAGAAGAAGAAGAAGAAGAAGAAGAAGAAGAAGAAGAAGAAGAAGAAGAAGAAGAAGAAGAAGAAGAAGAAGAAGAAGAAGAAGAAGAAGAAGAAGAAGAAGAAGAAGAAGAATGGACATTTAATATCTTATTTATTACATTTTTGCAAAGATTTTTTTTTTTTTTACATTTGAACAGATATTTATTTTTCGGTGGAAGGTGCCAATTTTTTGTGTTTGACTTTTGCATTATTAAGGTGTGCGAATTTATTATTTTGTTAAAATCTATGGGTGTTAAATATGTCCATGAGTAATAATAATGGACTGCATTTATATAGGGTTTTACCTTTCATGACACCCAAAGTACTTTACAGTGAGTCGATTAGTCATTCACTACACATACACTAGTAGTGGTAAGCTACCTCTGTAGTCAGAACTGCCCTGGGGCAGACTGAAATGTGGCTGCCAATCATTGCCAACGGCCTCTCTGACCACCACCAAACATTTATTTGCATTCAGACAACAGTAATGCAGACCCTGGAGGCAAGGTGGTTAAAGTCTCTTGCTCAAGGACACAAGGGCAGGATGGCTTACTTTGATGTATCAGAACATGGGATTGGGAGGTCACTTTTTCACTTTGACCTCCACTGAAAAAGCGCAAGACAAGACTCCTCTAAAACTTGTGAAAACAAAAGCAATTGTCTTATCGATGTCCTGTAGAGGTGTCATAGAGTCATTGCTCAGCATTGCTAGAACTATGGGACTGAACTACCTGGATCACATTCCTGTGAATGAGCAAAATGGAGGGGAAGGACAAAGTGCTGAATTGGGACACACAGAGTATATTCATATATGACAACATACATAAAAAGTAAAAAAAAAAAAATACTTCAAACATAAACTCTAGGAACTTAACACTAAAAATAAACATTAAGGTTTTGAAATAACATACTAAAGAGAACTGAGAAAAATTTACTTCCAAAGCATAAGCAAATTTTTACCTGAGATAAAAAGTTCTTTGTACTTTACTGGAATATAGTATTTGTAAAATATTCTTTTAGTAGTAAGTAAACTTTATTTAAGAATACCCTCTGTAAAATTTACCAAGATTTTCTGAGTGAAAACACTTGCCAAAGTTTTCTTAACCTCTTAAAATTCTGGTGTTCTGCCTGCAGGACATTTTTTACTGCCACTCAGTGGAGGAAGAATTTGATTTCCTGTGTGTATGCTATTTTAGGCATTTTTTAGGGAAATTGGCTGCAATTCTAAGGGGTTAAGTAAATGTCTCAAAACTTCAAGTTTAGGGTTGGGTAAAGATTGTGGGTTTGTTAAATAGACCAGTTTGCAACAGTAACTGCTCATGAGTGTTGCCTTTCGACCATGTTGTTAATGCTACTGCCCAGTGCGCTCCTATTTGAGGCCAAAGGACACTTCTTGCATTTTGATGAACAGATCTGACGAAACACTGACATACACACAGAGTGAGAATGAGATTTCTGCTTGAACTTTCTGCCCCCACGAACATTACTTTAGTCTGCTCTCATACGTCTGGTCAACTTCTACCAATCACAATTACACAAGGATGCACATAACTATTTATGGTGACAAATGGAGATGAGCATGACCAATATGAAGACAACAGCTGCAAGTGAAGAGACCTGAAACCATTCCTCCAAGTTCCCTGAAGGCATGCCTTATAGACTTCTGCCCACACACACTCTGCATGCAGCTGTTGAACATCTGAGTCTGCCTGCCACCACAGACAATGTATAGGAAGTTTGGGGCTGCAGAGAGCCGAGGAAGTGCGGGGGACACAGTAGATGAGAGGACCTGGCAAAGTATCACGCTTGCAAGTGGCAAACAGCAGATGTATGGAAGTGTGAGGTGAAGACAAGTAAACTTTTGAAACATGTGGGTGGAGTAACCAGAAATTTAACTCAAGTAGAAGTACAGTTACCCTTAGTCTACTCAAAATGACTAAATATGGAATCATTGTTGGTTTAACATTTTTACAGTATTTACAAGCAAAAGTCTGACCCTTTGTTCAAAGCCAAAAGCAGTTGAGTAAAAGTATTTTTTTTTCTTCCTAGATTATTCCAGTAAGATTTAATCCAGTTAGAAGAAAAAGCATCATGCAATAAAATTTCTTAGTAAAATATCAGATGTTAATTTATGTACCTGTTATGTCCAAAAACCGGGTAATGAAGACGGACAAGGATGCAGTAGTCGAACGGAACTTTATTACTGAATTATTCTAATACAAAGCAGGTGTAACACTTTGGTAGTACGTATATCTGACACTCTAAAGGCCCTTTTCCACTAGCCTCACTTGGCCCTACACCGCACCACTCAGCCCGCTTTAGGCACTTTTCCATTAGCCCCAGCACCGGTTAAGCAGGTACTTTTTTCGTACCTGATCCAGGGCAGGGTCTAACCGGGCCGAGTAGGGCTGAGTAGGGCTGTGATATGACTTTAAAGGGCCTTTTCCACGGGTCCCGCTTTCCCCAGCACCGCACCAGGGCCCCGGTGTTTGTGCATTTTCCATGAGCCCCAGCACCGGTTAGCAGGCGCGATTTTTGTACCTGATCGAGGGCAGGGTCCCGCACGGCCCCGGCTCAGCCGGCCCGGGGCTGTGATGTGACGTCAACAGACTGCTCGCCGCTGATTGGTCACGTCGTAACGTCACGATTATAGCGACAGTCTTCCCCGTCTTCTGATAACAGCCATTGCAATATTGTCATGGACTAAGTCGGTCACGGAGTGAATATGATATTAATACAGACAGCGTTGTAGGTTTTGCGGCACTCTACACCGTGGTCCAATGAAGAGGTGCGGAGTTTTCTCTGCTTTGTGGCAGATCCACAGTGAGGAGTGACCCGGACCTATAAGGCTGCACAGAAACCGGAGTTTGGACCAGCTGTGGACGAAAACCATCTATTTATATGGTGAGTGATTTTTAATAATGTGCATCTGCTTGCTTATTTATCCTATTGGTGGTACGGTCACTTTTTTTGAGCCATTACAGTGCTGTTCTGTGCTGGCTAACGTTTTAAAGCTAACGTTTTTAATTTGCTAGCTAGCAAGTACCAACTGGTGAATCGCACATGTTTTCTCCTAAATATTCTCTTGTCAGAGCAAAACGATGAAATATGTTAATCCTGGTTAAAGTCCTGGATTGCGTTTTTTATTCCACTTTGGTCCTGGACATTAAATTGTGTGCTGTTCTGTGATGGCTAACGTTTTTTAGCTAACGTTTGCTGAAGCCACAGTAAAAACAAATGATTTTTAATGTAACGCAGCCCCTGAAAAATCTACCGAAGCGCAGCTACATGAAAACTGTGGTTAAATACAACAACGAAGTACTTTATTGTCACATTCAAATTGTAATCGCTCCTGTTTTGTTTTTCTTTTGAATACTTGGATGAAATATGGTGGGCAATATAAGCTGCGGCTTCAGCCATCACCCATTTCAGATAACCTATGTTGAACTGTATAATCAGAGGAGTTATTGTTTAATTTGACCTTGTTAAATTTTTTCCCCTTTGTTATATTATTCTATTTTATTTTAATCTTTACCTTTAATCAACCCGAAATTAAGATTCATTCATTAATTCACATTCCACCACTGGCTTTTAGCAACAAGTGTATTTCCCAAATATGTGTTAAACTTGCTTTAACTAACCACCACCCATTTGTCTTTTGTGTAGGCAAGACGGAAAATGTCCACCCCAACTGGACCTTGCCTCACTATTTACAGAGATGCAGGCTGAAGATCTGCTGGACCAGGACCAGGGCCGATCCGGTTGCTTCTCAGTGAGGGAGCGTGGCAGCCGTGTGTGACCCATTCAAATTTTATTCTTTTTTACAGTTTGAATTTTGCACATTCTGAATAATCTGGAATTTGCTGCTGATTGTAATAAAGAATTTAGTGACTTGAGTGTTTGCATCATGATTTTCCATTTTGTCTGTTAAGACACCGTTGGGAAAAGAGTCAACTGTACAAAGGATTTATCTGTGACCTTGAAAATAAAGGCTCATTTTTAAGAAAAAAGTAACCAACACAATAATTTTATTAACTGAACACTGTATTGTTGGATGTATATGGAGGAATTCTGGGTCATATTAGCATCTGCTCTTCATCATAATGGGTTTTGGGCAGGGGTGGCAAAGACCCTGCAGGCTTTACCTCCAACCAGTGTCTTCAACAGCAGACTCCACTGAACTTCTTCCACTGACTGATCAGTGACACCACCTGCTGAAGAGACTGGGTAGAAGAGAGAACCTGCAGGGTCTTAACCCCCCATGACAACTGATTGGAAGCCCCTGGATTAGGTTTAATGGGATTTAAAATTTAACACAAACTGCTTTATGGTTCATAATATTATATAATACAATATGGCTCATAATTTTGATGAGACTTACACCCAACCAAAAGGGATTTCTCAAAATGCTGGATTGTTCTTAGCTTTTCCAATCTTTCAGTGTTTAATTTGTGCCACATGGTGGTAACCTTCAGATATATAAAAAAGAGACATCTGCCAAAAATTCACAGGTTTATTGTCAGTGCAATTCCCAGTGCAATACTACATGAATGCATGTATAGTACATTGTTGATGCAGAGAATATACATTTCTACAGTACATGTATCGAGGAAATCAATTATTTTCCATGTGACCTTATGACTGCATTATTTTAATTGCCTTTTTGTAATTAAACTTTTTATTGACTTTATACAAGATGGTACTACACATACTGCTCTTCCAAGTATCGCATCAGTCTCCAAAAAGGATAAATAGGGTGAAAAAAAATATATGTATACATATACTGGATTACAAAGCAAGGATATCAGTGAGGGAAGGCATTAACCCCCCCCCCCCCAGGAAAAAAAAAACAAAAAAACAGAAAGACAGGTCTTCATTAACATTACCTATTTTTAACTATTTTACATAATTGCCTTTAATCCTAGATCAAGTTTGTTTTGGCCTATAATACATCATAACTATAAAATATATCTTATACGTAACTCAGTACTGTTTACTTTTTGAATAGATATTTTGTGGCTAATATAGTTATTAAACTGGCGATCAAGTTGTGTCAGCTGATCAATTTTTTTCTATGACCACACCTCAGACTGCTGCAGAAGCAGGTACAGTCTCTCCATGATTTTCACAGAGCAGAGTAATTTGTTGTACAGGAAATTAACGTTTCTACAGAAATTCTTAAGCTTGGTGAAGGTGTGCAGTCATTAGTGCCAGGCTGATGACAGTGAGAGGCGTTGCTGAGCCAGAACGACCATTTGAAGAGGTAATTTCTCAACAACAGAGCCATCTGAAACACACACACACAGCATACATATTTTAGTACCTAACTTGCAGACATTACAGTGTAGCACGACGTACTTACAGCAAACTAGCATTAGCAACCATTAGCTTACCTAGTTTGTATCCTCATGTCTTCGGCTCTCCCAGAAGCTGCAGAACTATTCCAGAGTGTTTAGTCTCGCTGCCCATACCCTTAGCTGGCGGTGCTTTTTGGTATTTACGGCGAAAAAAGCCACAAACCGAGGAGTCGTCTTGTAGAACAGCCATGTTATGTTTGTTTGGTCACGCGCTTCACGTCACGAGAGTGAAGCACCGCCTTGCTGTTAAGAAATCCCACCCAGCCGCGGCCGGGCTGCAGTACCGTTGAAAAGCAATCGAGGGACCATGGAGTGGCGCCGACCCGAGTCGTGTTCTCGGGCCGAGGCTGACCAGGGCCCATGGAAAAGTGCCTTAAGAGACCGGTCGCCGCTGATTGGTCAGGTTGTAACGTCATGAAAGCAACTTTTTCTGCTCAATTTACTCCAAGACCGCCATTTGTAATTGTTCAGCAGTGAACACAGTGCGCCCCTTTAATACGGTATATTATATTAATATACTGTATAATATACTTATATAATAATATACTCCTAATATTATATATTGGGAGGTGCGCAATTTTCTTTCTATATTAGGCGACGATCGCATCCAGCGCGAGTTGGACGGATCTACTCGAAATGCAGGTGTCCGAGCAGATGGCTTCCCAGTGGCACATCCGTACTGCCAAACAGTGTCGGGAGAAGCTGAAAAAGCTGAAAAGCGATTACCGAGCAGTGAAGGACCACAATGCTCGAAGTGCAGCGGATGGAAGGAGTGGAAGTGGTTCGCTGAGAGACATTGGGCTCCACACGGTCACCGTCACGGTCACGGCCCTTGGAAACCGTGGATGGTGAGTGTTGTTTTGATATTGCGCATCTGTTCGCCACTTGATTCTTTCTGTGCCAAGCTCACTGTTTTTAAGAAATAGGAAGGTTGTTAGATTGTGGGTAATGGTTGTTACTGAGGCTTGCCTATTGTTTTACAGCCAACTGCAGATTCACGCTTGCTTTGTGTTAAGTATTAGCGCGAACAAAACGCTGAATTACGCTTATTGTATTCCAGTTAAAAACTTGAGAGTGTTGTGTACATGTTGCACTTTGGTGTTAAGTTTTAAATTGCGTGCATTTTCTTTCTAGAATTGCATTTCATATCACAGGGGTCCACCTCAGTGGAGATGACTGACACAGCGGACTCTCCTGACGCTGCGTCTGCGTGTGCGTCTGGCTGAGCGCCAGCTGGATCAGCTCCACATCACCAGCTCCATCTGGATCACGTTCAAGTGCCGGTAAGGCACAATAACCACGATTTTTTTTTTTGGTTGAAACAGGTCCAGCAGCGGAAACCAGGGTTGAAAATCCATCCATCCATCCATCTTCTACCGCTTAATCCTTTACAGGTCGCGGGGGAGCTGGAGCCTAACAAGTTATGTACCAAATTGATTAATGCAATTTCCTGTAGCTGCATATTAATTAATTGAAAATGTCTTTTTAAATGTACAAAAAGGTTATTCTTTGGTCTTCACTTATCGGTGTTCCACAATCATTTTTAGGTGTGGTGATTGAAGTGCTTTTGTAACTCCTGTTTTAGACAAAGCGCATGAACTGCATGCTTCATTGAAATGCTTCGCGTCAGCTGACTGTATTAACCCATTCAGATTTCTGCGGCCACACTGCAAGCAACTAGTTTAAACATTACCCATCCATCCATCCATATTCTTAATCTTAATCCTTTTTAGTTTTGCAGGGGGGCTGCAGCCGAAGACAGCACCCTGCGTGTTGCAAAATCTGCTGTACTGAGAGGCAGCAACATGACAGTTCAGCTTATATACAGCAATGAAGCATAATATAATAGTGACATTCCACCACAGACTTTCACCTGTGTAATTCCATAATATATGTAGTGATCCAGCTTTAACGACCATGCCTTTCTGTCTTTCCATCTAGGCAAGACGAAAACAGACAACTCCCATCGCTGACCTTACATTAGTGATGGTCAACATGCATGACGAAGAGATGCGGCTCTTGGAACGGCAACATGACCAGCGGCAAGAATCAGGAGTACATGCAGCATTTGCGACAGGTGGCCGCAGATGTGCGGGCAGATGCGCGTGAAGCCCTGGAACAGGACGCTGCGTTATGAAGGGAAGAGCTCGCAGAGATGTCATCGCCCAGTCTGTTTTTTTGTTTGTAAATTTTGCTTCTGGAATAAAATTGTATTGTTTGCATCAAAAGTCTGGTTTATCTGTTATGACACCGTATGAGAAAAGCCAATAATTACATACACATTCCATTCTCTGTTCACTCCACATGCTGCTGTTCATCAGGTCAGGTGTATAGCCTTCTAATGGTAATTTAATTTTTAACAAAACAACGAAACGTAATGTCTTGGTAGTTTTTTTTTTTTTTTTTAAACATTTGCAATGCTGAATCCATTTCTCTTGAACGGGTACATTTTTTAGGTTATAAGCAGTTGTACAGGTGTGCTTGAACTTGTAGACACTGCTAAAGGTAAGTACATGTAAGTTGAATGTTGCATCGCCAGTCCAAATTTAATAAATTAAGAAGGAATCTAGCAAAAATTTGGCACTAATAACAGTAGACAGATCGGACAAGGATACACAACTGTGTTTTTGTTGCACACAACTGTTGTTACCAGCAAGTGCAAAATTTATATTCCCTTTTCCCAAAAAATAAAAATCAATTTGTAAGTAAAAGTGGGAGACCTTTACATGGGAAAATATGACATGTATCAGCACATGATTTATAGTTCAATTTGCATTTCCACCTAAGCAAAAGTGGCTTGTCGAGCTGGATTTTTGTGAAGATGGCCTGTGCGGTGTTTCTGCATGTAATTACATACCTGTCAAGTGATATGGTTTCGCCGTATTTTAATACGGGGAAAATGCAATTTTAGCAAATACGGGCGTATTGCCATTTTTGTACTCCAAAGAGAAAAATATACGGGAAAAAAAATTGAGAGTGTGGGGAGGAACACGTCGTGTGTGACCCCCACAGCGTACAGGCGGGCAGAGCGCTCAGCGTGAGCAATTATCACAACAGTGAGAAGTGTGGACTCATCATTAGGCTGATGGCTTTGCACCTTCTTAACAGATAAGCGTTATGAACAAGAGGACAGGTAGATGGACCATGCACAACATTTTATTTACAAAAAACATTTTTGAAATATGTATGCACATAAACAAGATAGACAAGTATTGCATCACGTATTATATTGTAACGTGCAGCTTGACATGGTGACATCCCACCGGGAGGTTTGAACTCACGCCTCGCGCTCCGGAGTCCCACACTCTACCTGTGTCACCAATAGGGTCAACCCGCTTGGCAAGCCAAGTAGGGTGCTTATATTGAGTTCGCTACAATTCACCACCCTGCTCCTCTGCTCTCTGTGCCGCTGCCACCACTGGTTCATCTACTGCATCATCCAATGTAGTGTCAAACGTCTCTCCATGACTCTCATACAGATTGTGCAGAGCACAACAAGTCAGCACCATAGATTTAACCAGTTTCATGTCACAGTCATTCCTCCTTCCTTCTCTCCTTGTCATCAGCCATGTTTGTTGTGGAGGATTCAGTCGCGTGTGTTTCACGTCACGAGGGTGTGGCGCCGCCTGCTGTTCAACAAATCCCACCCACAGCAGGTGTGCCAGCAGGTGCGCCAGCAGTAGTTGAAAAGCAACTGAGGCCGAACCGAACCGAAGTGAGTAGAGCCGGGTTTTCAAACCGGGGCTGAGTGGTGCTAGTGGAAAAGGGCCTTAACTGGCCAACTTCCAATTCACTCTCACACTGAGATGGTGGATCCCCAATATATATAGTGGCATGGTGACGTCAGCCAGAGGCCACGTCCCACTCCAAATATGTCCCTTTATTCATATACCACATTCTTCCTCCCCCCCTTTCAAAAATGTAGAACACAATGTGGCATTCATTTATTCATTCATCTTCTTCCACTTACTCCTTTTTGGGTCGCGGGGGGGCTGGAGCCTATCCCAACATCTTTGGGCCAGAGGCAGGGTACACCCTGGACAGATTGCCAGTCCATCGCAGGGCCAACACAGAGAGACAGACAACCATTCAGTCTCACAGTCATACCAAAGGACAATTTAGAATCCCCACTTTTGATGCCAATTAACCTAACTTGCATGTTTTTGGCATGTGGGAGGAAACCGGAGAAATCCCGGAGTAAACCCACACAGACATGGGGAGAACATGCAAACTCCACACAGATCACTTGTTGGTCGGGGGCTGGGATCGAACCCAGGATCCCCCAATTTAGCATACCAGATTCCCCATTAACAACATCTACTATTACTTAAACACACATTTTTTTTTTTTTTTAACATCAGTGTAGTATATCAAAACATTTAGCAGTATCATTCAGGTTAACACTAAATTACTTGTTTTTTCAAAAGAACACTTTTTTTTTTAAAATAACACAGAACCAACACTAAGGACTAGGGTCCGCGGGTAGATGACCGCTGGACCCAATGCGGCTGGGTGGGCTATTCTGCCATTGTCTCAGCTGCGCTCCTGCCTGAACATTTTTTTTTTGAAATTTTTTTTTACAGTCTTCCATGGGGAAAGCAGTTCTGCCGGAGGGGCCTTGTAGCGGGCCTGTGGTGGACGCATCCCTGGAGCTGTCAGACCCCCGGGGCTAGGGCCAGTCTTCATGACGCTGGGGCCCAGGTCCCTCACTGTGGCAGCTGACTCAAGCTTCACTGTCTGGAGCAATCACTTGAACAGGCCGTAGTTGGTTTGTATGCCAAACTGAACCGTCTATCAGTCCAAAGCACGCTGATCAAATCATATCAAATCAAATCAAATCAACCTTTATTGTCATATTGCTGTACATACAACTGTAGTGCAGGCAAGGTGAAATTGCGTTTCTCTCGGCATCCATATAAGTAGAAAGAACATAATTTAAGACACACTCACACACACACACACACACCCCACCCCAACACAGCCATTCACACTTCCCTGAGACATACTTGAAAACTAACCAGAACTATAATATACAAATAATATACATAATGTCCATAGGTGCAGTAGTATGTATGAGAGATTCCGGATCAACTGTTCAGCATCCTAACAGCTTGTGGGAGGAAGCTGTTAATCAGTCTGGTGGTTCTACCTCTGATGCTCCGGAATCGTTTGCCAGATGGCAGAAGTTCAAAGTGTTTATGCAGAGGGTGAGAGTGGTCCTTGACAATGTTTAGTGCCCTGCTCCTACAATGGTTCTGAAAAAAGTTCTTGGACTGAGGGGAGGGAAACTCCAATTACCCTCTCAGCCCCCTCGACTATCCTCTGCAGGGCTTTTTTGTCTGACATACTGCAGCTGGAGTACCATGTTGCAATGCAGTATGTCAGAACACTCTCCACCACACCTCTGTAGAAGGTCCTGAGAATGCAGATGGGGAGAGAGGCCTGTTTGAGTTTCCTCAAGAAGTGCAGTCTCTGCTGGGCCCACTTCCTGATCCCCAAGGAATTCTTGCTCCAGGTCAAGTCCTGCGAGATCTGCACTCTGAGGAACTTGATATTCTCCACTCTCTCCACTAAACAGCCGCCAATGCTGAGAGGAATGTGTTCAGGCTGTGACCGCCAGAAGTCGATAATCACCTCCTTCGTTTTGTCCACGTTGAGCACCAGATTGTTCTCCCTGCACCAGCCCTCCAGGTCTCTCACTTCTTCCCTGTACATTGATTCCCCATCCCTCTGAATAAGTCCCACCACCGTGGTGTCATCTGCAAACTTAATAATCTGGTTCCCCTTGTGTCTGGATACACAGTCATGTGTTAGAAGTATAAACAACAGTGGACTGAATACGCAACCTTGATGGGATCCGGTGCTCAGCGTGATAGAGTTGGAGATGTTATTTCCAACACGGACAGACTGAGGTCTCTCAGTCAGGAAATCCAGGATCCAGAGACATGTGGCGGTGTTCAGACCGAGAAGGAGTAATTTCTCCATCAGTCTCTGTGGAATAATGGTGTTGAATGCTGAACTGAAATCAATGTACAGGAATCTGGCGTAGGTGTCTTTCTGATCCAGGTAGGTGATGACAGAGTGCAGGGTGGTGACTATAGCATCCTCCGTGGAGCGGTTTGAACGATATGCAAAATGGAGCGGGTCATGTGATGCAGGGAGGCAGGCTGTGATGTGTGGTTTGACAAGCCGTTACTTCATCACAATTGGTGTCAGTGCAACAGGACGATAGTCATTCAGACAGGACACAACTGGTTTCTTTGCCACCTGATACCAGTTTCACAACGATCCTCAGCAGTGCCCGTTGTCTCGTTGGCTGTGGCCCAGTCAGTCGCGATCCCGGTCTCTCGCCGGTGTGAACCTGAACCAAGTCCATAACTTGAAGCCTTGCCTTTCTTGGTTTCATGCGTAGTTGTGATCCCGGTGGTTCTGCGTGCTTGTCCAACTTGGGACCACATGCTACAGTGGTTCCGCTGTCACGGGGCGGATGCTTTAGTGTCATTGCCATTCTGAATTACCTTGTTCCACACCACATCGTCGTCATCGAGGTCCCATTCGGACACAGCGCTGTCTCTGATACTGAAGCCCAGTCTGTAGAAGAGGTCACATCCCATAATGTTGTCGCTGTGCGCTGCTACCTGGAGCATAAAGTTGTACTCAAGCTTAGACTTGTAGTAGACCGTCAGTTCGACCATTCCCACATTGCACAGTCTGTGACTGCCGTATCCGTACAGCGCCATTGGGTTCTTCTTTATTTTGTGGTTGGGGAAAAACTTCTTCACCATGGCCCAATTCAACATTGTCCTCACCGCCGCCATGTCAGGTAGTAGCGGTATGGTTACCCGTCTAACTCAACCATGCCGTATGAGTAACCGTTGCTGTTGGGGCTTACTGCGTGAATGGTTGTTGTTGGTGGGCGGCTTGGCTTACTTGGCGGGCTCCACAGCAATGTCTCGCACTCTTCTGCCATGTCCTCATCTTCCTCCCTGCCCACCACATTAGCTAGCATTGTCTGTCCTGGGAACGTCTGTGTTTGGTGCCCACTTCATGCATCTTAGCTCATATCCTTGTGTTACATGTGTGCTCAGCTAACTGGTCCCACACCACCTCATCTTCCAACAGTCCAAAACAGCACATGCTAGCCAAATGTCTCTGGTTGGCAAAAAATTCTTGTATGAACTCACCAACTCCCTGTCGCCTCTGGCGAAAACAAATTTGCTGTGCTATCACTTTGTCCGGTGTAGCAAAGTAGCTAGCAAGTAGCTCGACAGCATCCACATATGACTCCGTCAGACACAACGTGTGGAAAATTCTCTGACCCTCTATGCCAAAGTTGTGGACAAGAAGTGCTCTTTTCCTTACTTTGTCGAGTTTTCCCAGGTGCAATGCTGCAACGTAGATTTCAAACACATTTAGCCATCGTGGCCACGGGACCGTCTGTTCACCCAGGGACTCAAGAAAGGGCTGTAGTGGTCTCAAGCATGCTTTCATGGTTCGTAATTCTCGTCACCAAATGTTATGTCCACAAACCTGGCAATTAAGATGGACAAGGATGCTGTAGACAAACTGAACTTTATTACAGAATTACAGTAATACAAAGCAGGTGTAACACTTAGGTAGGTTATCTGACACTCTAATTGGCCGACTTCTAACTCACTCTCACACTGAGATGGCAGACCCCCCAATATATATAGTGGCGTGGTGACGTCAGCCGCAGGCCGCGTCTCAATTCAAATGTGTCCCCTTATTCATACACCACAGTACCCTTACCGTAAAGCAGGGTTGTCACATTCATTCCATGGAGGGCCAGGACCCTGTAGGTTTTACCTCTACCCAGTGTCTTTCACAGGTAAATTCACTGAATTTCTCCCAGTGATTGCTGATCAGGGAGAACACCTACTGAAGACACTGGGTGGAGGTAAAACATAAAGGGTCCTGGCCCTGCATGGAATGAGTGTAACACCACTGCCGTAAAGTGTAACCCAAATTTGTGCTTTTGAGT
Source organism: Pholidichthys leucotaenia (assembly GCA_020510985.1). NCBI lineage: Eukaryota > Metazoa > Chordata > Actinopteri > Cichliformes > Pholidichthyidae > Pholidichthys > Pholidichthys leucotaenia. The sequence goes on from CM035840.1 coordinate 252,718,500, forward strand.
AAATGTGACTAGTGATCTCCGAACAAACAAATTATTTGAGATATTGTGTCACATTTGATTGTCCATGATAGCTGCTGAAAGTAACGATGAGGACATGAAATTTAAAAAAAAAATCTATTCATACACTGTCAAACTATAAAATTTCTCAAAAAGGCATTTCAGGTATTTGATAGCTGTATCTAAATCCAGATGTTTACATAGACGGTATAAAAAACATAACCTTTATTTTCTCATTGTCTGACATTAAATCAGATTAAACTTTTGCTGTTTAGGTCAATTAAGAGTACCAAAATTATTTGTACTTCCTAAATAATTTTTAAATTTGTTTAATAATTTTTGAGATTTTTTTATGTTCAACAAAGTTAGAAGTTTACATACATTAAGAATACTACGCCTTTAAACAATTCGGGAAAGCCCATATGATGATGTCATGGCTTTGGAAGCTTCTGATTTGAGTTAATTGGAGGCACACCTGTCAATGTATTTTTAGGCAGACCTCAAACACACTGCTTCCTTGAGCAACATCATGGGAAAATCAAAAGATATCAGCCAAGAAATCAGAAAGAGAATTCTGGACCTCCTCAAGTCTGGGTACAATATCCTTGAAGGTTCCACGTTCATCTGTTCAAACAGTTATACACAAGTATAAACACCATGGGAATGTCCAGCCATCATAGCGTTCAGGAAGGAGATGGGTTCTGTGTCCCAGAGATGAATGTCTTTTGGTGTGAAATGTGCCAAAAGACCTTGTGAAGATGCTGGCTGAAGCTGGTAAAAGAGTGTCATTATCCACAGTGAAACGAGAACATTTGTGGGCAGAGCTGAAAAGACTTGTGCGAGTAAGGCGGCCTACAAACCTGACTCAGTTCTACCAGTTCTGTCAGGAGGAATGGATCAAATTTCCAGCAAACTATTGTGAGAAGTTTGTAGAAGGAGACCCAAAACATTTGCCCCAAGTCATACAGTTTAAAGGCAAAACTGTCAATGAATAAGGGAATGTATGCAAACTTCTGACTTTGAAGAAAGTAATAAAAAATTCTCTTCAAAAATAATTAACATTTTTTTTTAACAAATAGAAATAATTTTGATAATTCTAACTGACCTCAAACATCACCCAGTGACAAAAAAAGTTTTGTGTCTTTTATGCAGTGTATGTAAACTTCTCATTTCAAGTGTTGCTACTGAATAGCTGGGTGTCCTCGGTAACAAAATGCTCAACTTTCTCACACAAACTACTACTCACACATTTCTCCTCCAAATTTTTTTTTGTTATTCTTCACCTAATCACTAACAGAAAGGTTAAGTATCACGGTTAATTCAGTTTAATTCATGAGGTCAGCTGCTTTGTGTCAATGCACACTTCCACAAAATGCTTCCTGCTTCAAAGCTGAAGTTCCACATTAATTTTTTTTTAAAATTTGAACTATGACAGTAAGTGCTTTTTAAAATCTTTTTTTTAGTAGTTGACCTTCAAATATGCATAAAACTTGACTTGATAAGTTAACTTGAAAAGATTCAACTTTCCCAGATAAAAGAAGAGAATAAAAACTAGAAAAGCACTCAGTGCATACCTCAACCTTCCGTTCCTCATGGCTCACCTCCAAAATGTATTGGGTTCGTGTGTAGGCCACGAGCCAGATCTGGTGAAAACTGCATCAAAGTCTTTCTAGTGGTTTTGGAGGATTCTTGCTAACACACTGTGAGAAGACAAGAGCCTTGGTGGAGGAATGCATTCTGGGATCATCACCAAACTCTAATGGGTTCCTCTGTAGCCCGAGGACCACCTCTGGAAAAAAATGTCATCCAAATCCATACAATAATTTTTGTTCAATCCTGCAGCACAAATTCAAACATGGTCCTTGGTGGAGGTATGCACTCTCAGATCATCAAAAAATTTTATTGGGTTGATCATTGGCCCAAGGGCTACCTCTATTGAAAATGTCATCACAATCCATCCTATAGTTTTTGTGTAATCCTGCTAACAAACAAAGAAACAAACAAACCACTCGACTGGCAGACATAATTATTACAAACAAAAAAGAACATGTTTTTTCTAATCTGCAAAACCAATTCCTTTGTGATATCATCTGCGATCAGAATTCTTTTCAGGTATTTTAAGATTTGATTCTGATTGGGCTTTTGATTATGGCCAGTGAAACACAGAGGATCGTTGGAAACCTGCAGTCTGTTGCTATGGCTGACTTTGCTTTGGCTGCTTGTATATTTCAGTTTCACTTTTCATTCATAAAGCCTAAGCCACAGAATGAGTGATGTGTTGAGCTGCAAAAAAAGCAAGGAAAAGGTTGCGTAAATCATATTGTCTGTCATTTTTATGGATTGCTTTGATGATGATTTAACCTCTAACTGTGACTCATACACCTGTCTAATATACTATTATTGTCTTCACTGACCCTGCAATGGACTGGCGATCCGTCAAGGGTGTACTCAGCCTCTCACCCAAAGATACTGGGATAGGCTCCGGCCCCACCACAACCCCAAAAGGATTAAGCAGTAGAAGATGGATGGATGGATGGATGGATGGATGGATGGATGTCTGTCTGCACTGAAAAAATTATTTTTTGTAATTGTAATTATTTTCTTGTTTTTTTTTTGTAATTTTTATGGAGTAATATTACTGAAATGCTTCAATTTAAAATATCAGTTTTTGTTTGATGTGTTACTTGAAGTTTGACAGTAATTTTAAATACGTAGTTCTTTAAGCACTCCTACACAGCCACTCCCCTCCCTCACCTTGGACAATCAGACCATCTCTCCCTGCTTCTAATACCTGCTTACACAGCCAACCAAACAAACAATTAAAACCTGTCCTGAAAATGTTCTCCTCCAGCTACAGGACTGCTTATTTGCACAAATTGGAGAATCTTTGAACAGCAGGACCTGGACTCCTACACAGAGTCTGTCCTTTTCTACATTAAATGGTGTGTAGAAAATGTGACAGTCACCCAACACATCCGGGTCTTTCTAAACCAGAAACCCTGGATTACCAGAAGAGGTCCAGGTTCTGATCAGAGCCCACAACTCAGCCTTCAGACAAAGGGACAGCTCTCTGTAGAGCACTGCCAAAGCCAACCTGAAAAGAGGCATAAAACTCACTAACAATGCCTAAAGGGGGAGAGTTGAGGGCTTCCTCACAGACGACCACCACTTACAGATGTGGAGAGAAATCCAGGCCCTCACCAGCTACAGGGGCCAGGGTCCCCCAACATCAGACAGCAGCCTCACTCTGCCAGAGGAGCTTAACAGCTTCTTTGCCTGGTTTGACCCTGAACTCATCCCCACCTCCTCTTCTCTTTGTACCCCCTCTCCTCTCCCCCCCCCCCCCACGTGTATGAGGTGAGGAGGAAACTTAGAGCAGTGAACCCCCACAGAGCTGCTGGTCCAAACAGCATCCCAGGAGTGGTGGCCAAAGCATGTGCAGACCAGCTGATAGAGATCCTCACCAAGCTGTTCAATCTCTCCCTGACACACTCCACTTTCCCCTCTTGCCTCAGAGCCTCCACCATCATCCCCATCACCAAAAAGTCCACAACTGACAGCCTGAACGATTTCAGACCCATAGCACCCATAGCATGTGTCCCAGCACATCAGGGACTGTCTTCCCCCTTCCTTCAACCCCACCAGTTCACCTACAGGGAGAACCGGTCCACTGAGGATGCAATTGCCACCACACTCCACAGGGCACTGAGCCACCTGGAGAACCCAAGGGGCTACGTGAGGATGCTGTTTGTTGGCTACAGCTCAGCTTTCAACACCATCATCCCAGACATCCTGATGAACAAACTGCACCTTCTCCAGATTCAATTCAAGATTCAAAGATTCAAAGATTTTTATTTGTCAATACTTCCATATGTACAGAACGTACAGGAGAATTGAAATGCCATCTCTCTCTCTCTCTTTGTGAATTGTCCCTAGATATTTGTTTCCTATAGGCCCTTAGAATAGAGGGTTAGTATTAATGAAAGCGATTTGAGTGGTCTTTGTGACTAGAAAAGCGCTATATAAGTGCAGGTTAGTTAGTTAGTTAGTTAGTTAGTGTGTTCAATTATTTAAGACAAGAAGGAATAAGGATGGAAAACAACAATAATCTATGTACAGTAATGCTACACATAGAGCAAATGACAATAAAAACACAGCAATCTTATGTACAGTAAACTGTAATACTGGTAAATTGCAAGTTCAATGCGGTAACTGGGGTGCAAACAGTGACAGATTGGTCTTTGCATGATCAGTATTGGAATATCAGACAGCAGCAGGTATGACATGTGTGTAAATGGTTGCAGTAATGGTCATTTTTTTAGGACACCCCCAAATTCATTCCCACTTAAAATGTCTAAAAAAATGTAAAAAAATAAAATAAAATAAATAAAAACAAAAACAATGTTAGACATAGATATGTGAACATTTCTTAATAAAAAAACTGAATATTTAAAGGGGTGTCCAGATTTTTTTTTTTTCACATGACTGTACAACAGAAGATGTGGTACTGTTGGTGTGCCAAATCTTTCTGTGTAAACAGCTGAAGTGTGTGGGTGAGTGGGCATGAGGTGGGGAAAAGTGGACAGAGTTCAGGGTCCTGAGGGCCTGGTGAACAAAGCTGTTTAGCAGTCTTGGGGAGTAGGCCAAGAGGCTCCGGTACCTTTTCTCCAAGGGCAGAGGAGTGTGAGGGCTGGGAGGCGTCGCCTGTGATGTTGATTTCTCATCAGGTGAGGCGAGTGTGGTAGATGTCTGGGGGCGAGGGGGGGGGGACTGATGATCTTGCTGGCTGCCTTCACACTGTGTTGTAGTGTTTTCTGGCAGCAGGCAGTGCATCTTCTGTACTACACAGTGATGCAGCTGGTGAGGATGCTCTCAATGGTGCCCCAGTAGAATGAGCACATGATGGGGACTTGGGATGTGGGACTTGTGCTCTCCTCAGTTTGCAGAGGAAAACGATGTGAGTTTGAGCCTTATTGGCCAGTGATGTGGTGTTGTTTGTCCACGAGAGGTCATCAGAGATGTGCATCCCCAGGAACTTGGTGTTGCTCACCCTCTCCACAACTGCTCCATCGATCATCAGAGGGGGATGCTGTGTGTGTTCTCCCCTGAAGTCAACCACAGTATCTGTGTTTTTTTTTGTTTTTTTTTCACATTCAGGAAGAGATTATTGTCTTTACACCACTGAACCACTGAACCAGTTGGCACACCTCATTTCTGTAGTTGGCCTCTTTATTGTTGGTGATGAGGTCCACTACCATTGTGTTGTCTGTAAATTTAATGATGTGGTTTGTGCTGTACACTGGTACGCAGTCATGGGTCAGCAGGGTGAAGAACAGCGGGCTGAGCACGCACCCTTGTGTGGCCCCTGTGCTCAGTGTGATGGTCTTGAAGGCGTTGCTGTTAGCCCTCATGTTCTATGGCCTCCTTGTGAGACAGTGCAACACCCAGTAACAGGGAGAGGTTTTGAGTCCCAAGTGTCTAAGATCCCACCCCCCCAACCACCTGCACCTGAAAAAAAAAACTTTATTACTAACAACCAACAAACAGTCACTCCTCCACACTGTCTCTTAGCACTGGTTCCCCCTCAGGGCTGTGTGCAAAGCCCTCTACTGTACTCCCTGTACACATTTGACTGCATCCCAACCCACCCAACCAAGGTCATCATGATGCATGTGGATGATACCACCTTTGCTGTGCTCACCACAGACAATGATGAGAAGCCAAACAGGGCGGCGGTAGAAAATCTGCTGCTGTGGTGATCAGTAAACAACTTGAAACTGAATGTCGAAAAAAACCAAAGAACTCATACTGGACTTCAGAAAGAACAAACAACAATCACACACCCTTCTTCATAACTGGTGACCATGTGGAAACAGTCCCCAACTTCAGGTTCCAAGGCACCCACATCTCCTCTGACTTCTCACGGACTGTCAACACCAAGGCTCTGGTAAAGAAAGCCCAGAAGCTGCTGCACCTCCTCCATGTCCCGAGGAAGCACAACCTGGACCAGATGCTGCTACTGGCCTTCTACAGCTGCTCAGTGGAGAGCGTGCTCACCTACTGTCTAGGTGTGCGGCACGCTGACTCCACAGCCGAGAAAAGGAAGGCTGTGCCGAGGGTCATCACCATCACACACAAAATCATAGGTTGCCCTCTGCCTTCCCTGGAAAACATCTCCATATCCTTCTCTCTCAGAAAGATCAAGGCCATCACAGGAGACCCCTCACATCCCACCCACCACCTGTTTGATCTGCTTCCCTCTGGACAACGGTTCATGTGCTGCCTTCTGGCAGAATTTGGGACTTTTATTCAATGTAAGTTCATGCAATAGGAAGTACTTTTAATTTGACTAGTGATGTCATAACGTTAGAAACAGGAAGTAGGAAGTAAAATGTCAGTTGGACCAAGGGCAAAGTCATGTTGCCATTCAGAGGAAGGAGTTCCTAAAAAATTTGCTTTTCATAGCCCCAGCAGATGCATCCCTTGTATGTATTCATTCTTTATGTTCTTAGTATTTGTTATGGAAGATAATTTCATGGTTTATGTTGTTTAGAAACTGTTAAAAGTAAATGTAGAAAAAAACGATTTTTTTGAACATATGTTAATGGTAGCTAAATGTTAGCAATAGCATAGCTTAACCACTGTAATGAATGCCAAGGTCATTAGTTACCTTTTCTAGGTTGTGTTTTAAGTGCTAACTTATGTAGAAACGTTACAGAATTTAATTAGTCTCCTACTTGTTTCATTTTTAGTTTCACTTTATCTTCTGAAGCTGTGATGTCGAAGTCTGCTTGTCAAGAAATAAATCACCAATGAAGAAAAGTTTAACTTGCTGTCTAGCTAGTTCTTACAACTTAGTGAGGACAGTACAGTGAAAAAGGGTGATTCAGCTGGAGCGCGACAACTAAAGTAGAAAGAAGCAAAACCTAGCAAGAAAGATGGAAGAAAGAAAGAGTGAGAAGTCTGCATCAGTGCACACACACAAGTCAAGGAGCTCTCGCTCATCTTCATCTAGTGCCGCAGTCAAGGCGCGTGCAGCAGCAGAGGCTGCAAAAGTACGAGCTGCTTATGCAGAAAAAGAAGCAAGGCTAAAAGTTGAGAAAGCTACTACAGAAGCAGAGCTGGGACGAGTTAGAGCTGATCTCGAGTTGGGAAAAGCAAAGCTGGAAGCTGAATTAAGCGCACTAGAACAACAAAAAGAGGCAGCAGCAGCTGAAGCATTAGACGCAGCTGAATATCAAGATAATTCAGTTAAGTCTGGTTCATCTTCACATGAGGTCCTCCAAGAGGAAATTGCAACACGTACTAAAGAGTACATTGCAGCACAAACTGAACTGCGCCGAACAGGCATTCCAGTGTCTCCCCCTAGCCCAGCGCACGATGCAGCAGCGTCTGAAGAGAGCTACATTACATGGCGAACGAGGATGATGTACGCCAACAGGGTGAGGCCCCCCAAAGGCAACCCCTTCTCAGCATGGCATCAAATCAGAGCGCACCTCATACTGGGAACCAAACAATTCCAAATCGAGAAAGTGGACATCCCGATGTGCCTAAGAAAGCATATTTCCCTCAGAAACCAGCACTAAGCCCAATGGCACCATCATACTTTCCTCGCAATGGCCCAACCACCCCAAGCGTGGCACCTGAAACAGAACACCTGGCACGATACCTGGCTCGCCGCGATCTAGTGAGTACCAGCCTCTACCAATTTGATGACAAACCCGAAAATTACATGGCATGGCAGTCATCATTCGATAATGCAACTGCTGGCCTGGGACTCACAGGCACTGAAACGCTGGATCTGCTCATTAAGTGGCTCGGGCCAGAGTCAGTAAAGCACATAAAATGCATTCACTCTGTGCATGTAGGGCGCCCAGACGTAGCACTAGAGAAGGCCTGGGAGCGCCTCCAGCAGTGTTATGCTGCACCTGAAGTCATGGAGAAGTCTCTGTTTAATTAAACGACTGGACGAATTCCCAAAAATATCTGCAAAAGACTACGGGAAACTGAGGGACCTAGGCGATCTCCTCATGGAGCTACAGGGTGCTAGAGGAGAAGGTTACCTCACAGGACTGGCATACCTGGATACAGCCAGGGGAATTGGGCCCATTGTTGAAAAACTCCCCTATGGGCTTCAAGAGAAATGGCTTGCAATAGGCTCAAGGTTTAAAGAAAAGAACAAAGGCTATTTCCCTCCATTTGATGTCTTTGCCGATTTCATCTGTCACGAAGCACGGAGAAGGAATGATCCCAGCTTCGCCCTACCATCTGCTAGCAGCAGCAGTTTGAAATCAGACAAGGCACCCTCACGCAACTTAGGAAGCAAGATATCAGTTCATAAGACAGAGGTTTCATCAGGTAAAGATCCGCCAGCAGATATACCTGAGAAAAAAGTTGAAGGGTCAGAAAAAAATTGTCCCATTCACAACAAACCACACCCACTCAGGAAGTGCAGAACATTCAGAGGAAAGATGCTTGAAGAGAGGAAGAGTATTCTCAAAGACAACGGGATGTGTTTCAAATGCTGCACGTCCACAAGTCATCTCGCTAAAGACTGTAAAGCAACTGTGAAGTGCACAGAGTGTGGTCGTGACCGTCACCACGCTGCCATGCACCCAGGTCCACCACCTCAAGCTGCGAAAGGGCCTCCACCACCATCAGACAATGGCGGGGAGGAAGATGTGCCAGCCGGTGACAGCACAGTCATCAATTCTAGCTGCACACAGATTTGTGGTCCAGGCCGAACAGCAAGATCCTGCTCAAAGATTTGTCTGGTTCGAGTATATCCCGAAGGTCAACGTGAGAGGACAACTAACATGTACGTAATCCTGGACGACCAAAGCAATCGTTCATTGGTCAGGTCTGACTTCTTTGAGCTCTTTAACATCAAAGGCCAGTCTTTCCCTTACTCACTAAAGACCTGTGCGGGGCTGGTGGAGACGTCAGGCCGGAAGGCTGAAGGATTCCAGGTCGAATCTCTGGATGGCCAAACCAGCCTACCACTTCCACCTCTAATTGAGTGCAATGAAATACTCAATGATCGCACTGAAATACCGACACCTGACGCGGCCCGCCACCATCCACACCTCAGGGGTGTAGCACCATACATACCTGAGCTTGACCACAATGCGGAGATACTTATCCTGCTCGGCAGAGATCTCGTCAGAGTGCACAAGGTCTGGCAGCAAGTAAGCGGACCCCCAGACGCTCCTTTCGCACAAAAGTTGGAGCTAGGCTGGGTGCTTGTTGGAGATGTGTGCTTAGGGGGTGCACATAAACCAGTCGTGGGGACATTCAAGACCAATGTGCTGGAGAATGGCCGTCCCTCTATGCTCACACCTTGCAAGGCCTCCATAAAGCTGACTCAGACCGTGTCTCATGGCGGGGAGCAGAGGAGTAAGTCCACAAAGCCATCACTGGATACCCTTGGAAGGAAAGTCTTCAAAGAGACCGAGTATGATAACAGACCTGCCCCGTCCATGGAGGACACCATCTTCCTGGATATTATGGACCAAGAAGTCTACAGAGACGAGTCAAACAACTGGGTCGCTCCGCTACCTTTTAGGGTCCCTCGGCAGCGCTTATCTAACAACCGTGAACAAGTATTCACCCGCTTCGCCGCTCTGGAGAAGAGGCTACGAAGGAAATCGGAGATGAAACAACAGTTCCTGGAATTCATGGGGAAAATATTAGAGAAGAAACATGCAGAAGTGGCTCCGCCACTGGAAGACAATGAAGAATGTTGGTACCTCCCAACCTTCGGAGTCTACCACCCACAAAAGCCTGGGAACATTCGCGTTGTATTCGACTCCAGTGCGAAGTATTCAGGAACATCTCTGAACGACGTTCTCCTGACGGGACCTGACCTCAATAACTCACTCATTGGGGTTCTGATCCACTTTCGGAAGGAACAAGTTGCAGTGATCGCCGACATACAGCAGATGTTCCACTGCTTCCTAGTTCGCAACGACCATAGGAAGTACCTGCGTTTCTTGTGGTACAGAGACAATGACATGTCCAAGGATGTAATCGACTATAGGATGAGAGTCCATGTTTTTGGCAACAGTCCGTCCCCATCTGTGGCCATCTACGGTCTGAGGAGGGCCATCCAAGAAGGTGCGAACAAACATGGAGCGGACACTGTACAATTTGTGGAACGTCATTTCTACGTCGATGACGGACTCATCAGCCTACCCACCGACGCTGACGCCATCAGCCTCCTGCGTAGAACGCAGGCCTCACTCAGCGAATCAAACCTGAGGCTCCACAAGTTCGCTTCAAATAGTGACGTCGTCCTTCAAGCCTTCGCACCAGAAGACAGGGCAGTCCTAAAGAGCCTTGACTTCAGTGGCGAAGCTACACCTGTGCAACGGAGCTTGGGACTATTGTGGGAGACCACAACAGACACATTCACATTCACTGTCTCACAAGAGAAGAAGCCCTTCACTCGCAGAGGAGTGTTGTCTACGGTGAACAGCATCTTTGATCCGCTAGGCATGGTTGCGCCAGTGACTATTGAAGGCAAAAGTCTGCTCAGAGAACTCAGTGTTGACATGTGTGACTGGGATGCACCGCTCCCAGAACAAAAGCTGAAACAATGGGAATCATGGCGAACGTCATTGCATGATTTAAACCAGCTGCACATCCCACGCGCATACACTACGACATCCCTCTCCAAGGGTGAGCAAACAGAGCTATGCGTGTTCTCCGACGCAAGCACCAAGGCCATTGGAGTGGTGGCATATCTGAAGACTACACAAGCTACACAAGCCGGGACCGTTCTCTGTCCCACCTGGAGAAGCCCGGGAATATGGTGAGGATCATGTTCTTTGACTTCTCCAGTGCTTTCAACACCATCCAACCGATGATCCTGAAGGACAAGCTGCTGCGCGCAGGGGTGGACCAGCACCTGTCATCATGGATCCTGGACTACCTCACGAACCGGCCTCAGTTTGTGAGAACCCGGGACTGTGTGTCCGACACGATCATCAGTAGCACGGGGGCCCCCCAGGGAACGGTGCTGGCTCCCTTCCTGTTCACTCTTTATACTGCGGACTTCTCACACAACACAACACACTGCCACCTACAGAAGTTCTCTGATGACTCTGCGATCGTTGGCCTCATCTCCAATGGAGATGAAGCTGAGTACAGAGGGCTTATCCAGGACTTCGTGGACTGGTGCCATCGGAACTGCCTCCAGATCAACGCGAGGAAAACTAAGGAGCTGGTGGTGGACTGCCGCAGGCATGGGCAGCCCCTCACAGTACCAGTAAATATACAGGGAACAGACATCGAGATGGTGACATCCTATAAGTACCTGGGTATTCATCTGAACAATAAACTAGACTGGTCACACAATACTGATGCACTCTACAAGAAGGGACAGCGCAGGCTGTTCCTGCTGAGGAGACTCAGGTCTTTTGGTGTACAAGGGGCGCTGCTGAAGTCATTCTATGACACGGTGGTGGCATCAGCCATCACTTTTGGAGTGGTCTGCTGGGGCAGTGGCATTACTGCAGCCGATAGGAAGAGACTGAACAAACTGATTAAGAAAGCTAGCTCTGTCCTGGGGCAGCACCTTGATCCGATGGAGGAGATAGGAGAGAGAAGGACGGTGGCTAAACTGTCATCTCTGCTGGAGTCCGAGTTCCACCCTATGCAGGACATACTGAATGCACTGAGGAGCTCATTTAGCAGCAGACTACATCATCCCAGGTGCACAACCGAGAGGTTTCGTAGGTCCTTCCTACCAACGGCTGTCAGACTGTACAACCTAAGCAGGGCTGCTCGCAGAGATAGCAAAAAGACGTAACAAACTAATAGTTTTTTGAATGCAAAAGATGCAATAGACTTACACAATGGTCCCCTCCGGCATACAACTAGGAACATACCGGTCGCTATGGAGGGTGAGAATATGTATGGGCACATAATCATACCATGTAGGATAACTAAGTAGACGGTTATGCTGTTTCATTCCATCTAGCAACAATGCTCTGCACTGTGTGTGTTTATATATTTACATATTTATTCCATCTAGCTACAATGCTCAGCACTGGGTGTGTTTATATATTTATATATCTACATATTATTCCATCTAGCTACATTGCTCCGCACTGTGTGTGTTTATATACTTGCATATTTATTCCACCTAGCTGCAATGCTCCGTACTGTGGGTGTTTATATATTTACATATTTATTCCATCTAGCTACAATGCTCTGCACTGTGTGTTCATATATTCATATATTTATTCCATCCAGCTACAATGCTCTGCACTGTGTGTCTGTGTGTGTGTGTATATATATATATTTTATAGTAATACGTACATATGTATATTAGCTGCTCTTGCTTGCTTGTTTTTTTCTTGCCTTCTGATTGTTGCTCTGAGTGTTGCTATCCCTGTGCTGTTGCAATCCTGGAATTTCCCCGTTGTGGGACTAATAAAGGCTTATCTTATCTTATCTTATCTTATCTGATGGAGAAATCCAAGTTGGATTCATCCTAGGGAAGGCTAAACTGGCTCCACAGTCAGAACCAACAATTCCCCGGCTAGAGCTGTGTGCCGCAGTATTAGCCGTAGAAGTTGCTGAGCTCATACAAGACGAGCTGGACCTGAAGCTTGATGAGGTCAAGTTCTACTGTGACAGCAGGGTAGTTCTTGGCTATATCTACAATCAAACGAAACATTTCTATGTATACGTCCACAACCGAGTTCGCAGAATACGTCAGTTCTCAACACCTGACCAGTGGCACTATGTCAGTACGGAAGACAACCCCGCAGACCACGCTTCGCGGGCAGTTGCGGCATCACATCTGGCACAGACCACATGGTTCATCGGACCAGACCTTCTGTACAAACCCAGTCCACCTGATGAAGACTCAAAGGAAGTCTTTGAGCTTCTCAACCCAGAATTGGATGGAGAGATATGCCCTGAAGTGAGCAGCCTCTTGACTCACAGTCTAAACAGAGGCCTCAATGCCGCACGTTTCCAGCGGTTCTCATCAATGCGCTCTCTCACTAGGGCAATTGCTCTACTCATCCACATTGCTAAATCTTACAAGCACAAGTCCAGTCAGTGCAAAGGATGGCACTACTGCAACCTCCCGCGTACTCCAGATGAGCTGTCCCAAGTTAGACACATCATCATCAGAGCAGCGCAGGAAGAGGCCTACTCTAAGGAATTAACAGCACTTGAAAATGGAAAAACTGTAGTCAAGGACAGTTCTCTTCAGAAACTCAGACCTGTTCTTGAAGAAGACCTGATTTGCGTTGGCGGCAGACTAAAGCATGCTGACTTGAGCAGTCAGGAAAAGAACCCCATCATCTTGCCCAAGAACAGTCATGTTTCCCTGCTGCTAGTGCGCCAGTGTCATGAAGATGTCAAGCATCAAGGACGACACTTTACAGAAGGGGCCCTGAGAGCTGCAGGCTTTTGGGTCATAGGTGGAAAAAAGCTTATCGCCTCAGAGCTGCACAAGTGCGTTGTTTGCCGAAAGTTACGCGGCAGAACAGAGGAACAACTCATGGCCAACTTACCTCCGGAACGACTACACACATGCCCACCCTTCACCTATGTGGGAGTGGATGTGTTCGGACCTTGGCCAGTCATCTCAAGGCGCACGCGAGGTGGACAGGCCCAAGGCAAGAGATGGGCGATGCTCTTCTGTTGCATGAGCTCCCGAGCCGTGCATATTGAGCTCATCGACTCCCTGGACACTTCCAGTTGTGTCAATGCACTAAGGAGATTCTTCGCGATAAGGGGACCTGCTAAGCAAATAAGATCAGACTGCGGAACAAACTTTGTTGCCGCTGCAAAGGAATTGGGACTCAGTCAAAACACTTCAGTCCAGCAGTTCTTGAGCCAGCAAGGGTGTTCTTGGGTGTTCAACCCACCTCACTCGTCACACATGGGAGGGTCGTGGGAGCGTTTAATAGGCCTCTCAAGAAGGATTCTGGATGCCATCCTGTTGCAGGAGAATGTCCAGCTAACTCACGACGTCTTGAACACTCTCATGGCTGAGGTGGTTGCAATACTCAATGCCAGACCCCTTGTTCCGGTCTCCACAGACCCAGAGTCACCCTTCGTGCTCTCTCCTGCGATGATTCTCACCCAGAAGGTGGGATTTCCTCCACCATATGGGGAATTCACGGGAAAGGATCTTCTCAGCAGACAATGGAGACAGGTGCAAGCCCTTGCAGACTGTTTCTGGCGTCGCTGGCGACAGGAGTACCTAACCACTCTTCAGCCCCGACGGAAGTGGAGGGAGGCACGACGGGATGTCAAAGAAGGAGACATCGTGCTCTTGAAGGACCGTCAAGTTCCACGTAATGCGTGGCCCATGGCGAGGATTACAGCGGTCGTCCCTGGCAGGGACGGCAGAGTAAGGAAGGTCGAGCTGAAGACAGCAGGCAAGGAATCCAAGCTGTTCCAGAGGCCGGTGTCAGAAGTAATTCTTCTGCTGCCAAAAGACTGAAACTTCAGGCTAGAGACATTTATTGGTGGGTAGTGACCTTTAAGGTCAGACGGGGAGTGTGCTGCCTTCTTGCAGAATTTGGGACTTTTATTCAATGTAAGTTCATGCAATAGGAAGTACTTTTAATTTGACTAGTGATGTCATAACGTTAGAAACAGGAAGTGGGAAGTAAAATGTCAGTTGGACCAAGGGCAAAGTCATGTTGCCATTCAGAGGAAGGAGTTCCTAAAAAAATTGCTTTTCATAGCCCCAGCAGATGCATCCCTTGTATGTATTCATTCTTTATGTTCTTAGTATTTATTATGGAAGATAATTTCATGGTTTATGTTGTTTAGAAACTGTTAAAAGTAAATGTAGAAAAAAACGATTTTTTGAACATATGTTAATGGTAGCTAAATGTTAGTAATAGCATAGCTTAACCACTGTAATGAATGCCAAGGTCATTAGTTACCTTTTCTAGGTTGTGTTTTAAGTGCTAGCTTATGTAGAAACGTTACAGAATTTAATTAGTCTCCTACTTGTTTCATTTTTAGTTTCACTTTATCTTCTGAAGCTGTGATGTCGAAGTCTGCTTGTCAAGAAATAAATCACCAATGAAGAAAAGTTTAACTTGCTGTCTAGCTAGTTCTTACAACTTAGTGAGGACAGTACAGTTCAGATCGATCAATTCCCACACCTCCTGTCATGACTCCCATGCACTTTTACGCAGTGCATGGAGAGGGAGGATGAAAAGACGGATTTATGTGCAAGGGTTACACCACAACACATTTATTCAACACAAAGACTAATGGCAAACAGTTCCCAAAAAGGTGAAGACTTATTAAAATACAAAGAAAGACTTACGGTTGGCGTTTGGGGACCGGCATCGCCCCGCAAATGCATGAGGAGAAAAGTGTACCCACGCTGGCGTCCCACAGCTGGTATCGCTGTGTGGGCACGAGAGAACCACGGAATATGCGGAGTGGATACACGTCGTTGAAGTCCTGACATCAGACTGTACACTGACAATTCAGCAGACAATATAATGACCCAGCAATGCGTGACTGGCAGAAGGCTGCTTAAGTACATGCATTGCTGGTGATGGTGAAATTGCGAGCACCTTGGAGAGAGCAGAGAAATGACAAACGGGAGTGGGAACAGCTGGTGATTATGAGTGAGGAGGCGTGGTCGGACCGGCAGGCTGTCAGCCAGCGCTCACAGAATAGTGCGCCAAAGAAAGCTACCTCACAGCTGCCAGCCAGAGAGCAGTGGCTAAGCATAGGGAAGCACACTGAAATACATAATAAACACATACACAGCAGCACTTAACCCCACAGGGAGGTCAGGACCGAGCCGGGGAAACCAAGCCGGCTCGGCTCCTGACACCTCCAGACTGACAGTTTCTTTCCCTGGGTGATCCGGACTGCAAACAGTCAGCGGCCCCACCCCCCTCCCTCCAAATGCTCACATGCTCAGAACTGAGGACCTTTTTAATTATCACAATAGCTCACCTGTCTTTGCACTCCGCACTTTCATGTATATTGACCCATCCGTGAAACCACTACTGTGTATATTTTCCATTTTCCTTGGGCCATTTTATTTAATCTTGTGTTCAATTCTGTGTTCAGCATTCCACACTTTTATGTACATAGTTCAATCTGTGAAGCAACTACCCTACCTATGTACTGTATATGTCCAGAATTGTGGTCTAATTTTATTTCAGGAGTGTGTTTAATCATGTGTTCTGTAACTGTGTTTTATCTAATCCTTCTCTCTTACTTTATTGCATAGTAGCCTGGTGGAGCACCCACAATTTTATTGTACTGTACAACTGTACAATGATAATGAAGCTTATTCTATTCTATTCTATTCTATTCTATTCTATTCTATTCTATTTATACAAATGTTACTTTTAAAATCAAGAAATATTTATTAAACAGACAAAGTCAATTTATTGACCTTACAGATTTAACTAAAAGTTACTTATTTTGGAGTAGAGAGGGGGCTGATGGGAAATGGGAATTTTCTGAAAATAAAGATGTTTTCCTCAGTTAGACTCTCAGTTTAATGTCTGTCAGTGCTGTCCTGATGCCAAAGCTCTTTCTGTTGGCTGATATTTTGTAACTTTTATTTTTGTTACACCGTTACTGAGCATGAGATGTTGGAGATACATCTCCCTTCATCGCTTGTAGAAACCACATGCTGCCTTCTGGTGGTTTGTGCCCCTTGGTAAATTATAAAAGACAAAGTGCAGAAGATTTTTTTTGACAGTGGTTGGCTAATCGAATGACAGATATTTTGCACTATGTATGTCTTCATATGGCTTGATTGCATTTGCATACATTGCCCTAGAGAAGATAGATAGATAGATTGATGTACTTTATTGATCCCAAACTGGGAAATTACAGGCAATGCATGTTGCCAAATGTTTTAAACCTGTAATAATTTAGAGGTCAAGTTTATTAATTTATGTTAATATACAAATAAAGTAAAAATCACTTAATTATTTCTTACATAAACCCAAGAAAATTAACACTGAAAATAAATATTTAGTAAGGTTGGGGAGTCACAAACTAAGGAGAACTGAGTAAGATTTACTACCAAAGCATAAGTAAATGTACCTGAAAAATAAAGTTCTTAGTAAACTTTACAAGAGCATATTTGTATACTTTTGGTACATAGTAAACTTAAGAAAAACCCAAGTAACTCTTATTAGCAATTCTAAGTGAAAATATTTGACAAGGTTTTTCATAAGTAAATGCCACTGCAATATTTTGTCAGTGTGTAACATCATTGTTGGTTTGTCTTTCATCGCCACTAAAATGTAACAATCACCTGCGTGTGAAAAAATTATTTTGTCTTGATGTTGCTGATAAAAACGTTGTTAAAAAGAGGGACAGATGCAGTTGAGGATGAAGGACAGCCAGACAATGTCTATCAGTCACCGGCTGTGGATAATAGTTCAGCTTCTGTTCACAGGGATTAAAACAAAAAATGTATTTTTTTTTTATTTAAGTTTTTGTAAAGGGTATACGGGTCATTACAGCATTGCATTGTTTACATTTTCATCACACGTTCCCTTATTTTTTGCTATATGACAACATTGGTAGGATAGTTATTACAACACCCCCTTTTTTTTAAAGTGAAAGAAAAAGAGAAATTAAAGAGAATTAAATAAAAAAAACGAATAAACAAACAAACAGAACAGCAAAAAACAAACAAACAGAAAATTAAGTAATTAAAAGTAAAAGAGCATCTGAGTAGCATTGGAACAAAGAGCGGGACCATTATTGAAATGGTATTTGTCAAAGATTAGATCTAATGGAAGACACATATGCGATCCAGGGTTGCCAAAAGTTCATGAACCCATCCATGTCCTTTCTCAGTGCGAATGTCAACTTTTCCATCGAGTAAATGTCTTGAATCACGTTAATCCAATCTTCAGGTGTAGGACAATCCTTCAGCATCCATTTTTTAGTTAGGGCTTTTTTACTTGCCAATATTAAAACATTGAATAAGTATTTATCTCCTCGTCTTTCCAGTGAGTCCGGTAGTAAACCCAAATACAAAGTTACAAAAGAAAAGGGAACTGTTATTTTGAATATTTTCCCCAATATTGTCTGTACATTGGTCCAATATTGGTGGATAACTGGGCATGCCCAAAACACATGAAAATGATTTGCAGTCTTTTCACCACACAAGTGCCAACAGTTCAACCCCTTATGGGTAAATTTCTTTTGTGCAGGTGTTCTGAAAAATCTTACCAAGTTTTTCCATCCAAATTCTCTCCACTGCAGGGATGAGGTACTTTTTCATTGCTGTTTATTTAGCTTTTCCCATATTTCCAATTGTAAAGTGAAATTCTCCTCTTTTTCCCATCTCTCTTTTATATATGATGTGTTGTCTCCTTTTAAGTCTTGAAGACCTTGGTATATTTTAGAAATGTATCTGATCCCTGGGATCCCTTTATATGCCATTAAGAAGACCTTCAGAACACCTGACTGGGCCCTTTCCAAATCCTCCTTTTTAAGTATATTGTTTATGTGGTGTCTAAGCTGAAAGAACCTGTAAAGATCTTGATTTATTAGACCTTGTTTTTTCAAATCTTCAAAACTTCTTAAAGTTTGCCCCTTAAAAAAATCGTAATATTTTATCAGCCCTTTCTCTTTCCACTCTTTAAATCTAGTGTCTGTTTTACTGGGGGTAAAGTCTTGATCATAGGCAATCCATTGCAGAAGTCGATAGGGCTCTTTAGCTTGATTCTCTCTGACTATCTTAAACCAAATTTTTAGCGGGGTCTCTATCCACGGGTTAGTGTTATTCAAGAGTTTAGGTAAGGCATTGTTCCCTATTATCGCCTGTAGGGGGATGTCACTTGTTATTTGGCCTTCCATCTCCTTCCATTGTGCAGTGTAGACTGGGTTACATATCTCTACTAAAGTTTTAATTTGTGCAGCTATAAAATAGTCCCTGATATTTGGCAGCGCGAGCCCACCTTTGTCTTTGTTTAGCTGTAGGGTTCTATATCTGATTCTAGGTCTCTTGCCCTGCCATATGAATCTTGAGATCCTTCTGTCCAGCTCCTGCCATGTTTTTTGGGAGGTTCTACCGGTATTGTTTGGAAAAGGTATAGAAGATGTGGAAGTATATTCATTTTGACTGCTTCAATTCTTTGTGCAGTACCTAAGAATGGTATCATATTCCATCTTGCTAGGTCAGATTTTATTTTTGTCACCAGTGGATCATAGTTTAGTGTTATAATTGTGTCGAGTTGTTTCGGGATATTGACCCCCAGATATTTCATAGATTCCAACTCCCAGTTAGTTTTGAGTTCACTTAGTGAATAATGATTTGGGTCATAGTTGAATGTTAAAACTTGGGTTTTATGCATGTTTAATTTGTACCCCGATAAATCTCCATAGTCTGAAAAAACTGAGATTAGTTCTGGTAAAGAAGTGTCTGGCTGCCCTAGGTATATTAAAATGTCATCAGCAAAGAGTGCTATTTTATGTTCCTTCTGACCAAGTGTAATACCCTGAATTTTTTGATTTTGTCTTATCCATTGGCTCAGAGGTTCTATGAAGATTGCAAAGAGCAGTGGAGACAGGGGGCAGCCTTGACGACATCCTCTTTCCAGCTCAAAAGATGATGATAAATTACCGTTAATCCTTATTTTAGCTGTTGGTTTTTTATATAATGCCTGTATAGTTCTAATGAAGTTGTTATGAAAATTGAAACTGGATAAGATTCTATATAGGAAAGACCAGTCAACCGGATCGAATGCTTTTTCAGCATCTAATCCCAATATGACTGCATTTAAGTTATATTTTTTTATATGATGAATTATGTGTAAAGTGCGTCAAATGTTGTCTTGTGTCTGTCTTTGTCTTATAAAACCTGTTTGGTCTAAGTGAATTAAGTCTGTCAGTATGTTTTCTAACCTTTTGGCAAGGATAATGGTAAAAAGCTTATAGTCCTGATTTAATACGCTGATTGGTCTGTAGTTGGAGCATTCTAGTTTATCCTTTTCAGGTTTAGGTATAACTGCAATGACCCCTTCTCTCCAGGAGGGGGGATTTTCCCTGTGTGGAGGACATAGTTAAATGTTTTCAGGAGGAGAGGAGATAGTTGCTGTTTAAAGGTTTTGTACCATTCTGCTGTATAGCCATTTGCTCCTGGGGATTTGTTAGCTTTAAGTTTCATAATTGCTTTTTCCAATTCTTTAGGTTGTATTTCTGACAGTAGTATTTTATTTTGTGATTCCGTAAGTTGGGGAAGGTTTAATGTGTTTAGGAATGTCTCGGATGCATTTTTTATGTTTTTTGTGGGAGTATAAGTTCTTGTAGTAATTCTCGAAGCTTTTAAGAATATCCTGAATTCTGAATTTTATTTCCTTTGATACTGGGTCTCTGATTTTGTAGATTGCTCTTTCTGTTTGTTGTTTCCTCAATTTATAGGCTAGTAATTTTGCCGATTTACTGCCTGCTTCATAGTGTTTTTGTTTCAGAAATGTAAGTTTCTTCTGGATTTCTATTGTGTAGATCTCATTTATTTGATTTTTAATTTCTTTAATCTTGAGCGAGCCATTAAAATGAGTGTTGTCTTTGTGTTCGTTTTCTAGGTTCTTGAGTTCTGACTCTAGTGTAATTAGTTTTTCTTGTCTCAGTTTCTTTTGGGTTGCCAGTTTTGCAATAATTTTTCCCCTTATTACAGCTTTGCACGTATCCCACAGTATTAAAGGGGATACTTCTCCATTATCGTTTTCTTCCAAATATCTGAGAATATCTGATTCCAATTCATCTTTCAGTGGTCCTTTCAGGACATTTGAATTCAACCTCCAGGAAAAGGTGTTATTTGTGTATTTTTGGATGTTTAAGTCCATACAGATCGGACTGTGGTCAGAGAGATCCATCAGTCCTATTTTACATGTTTTTACTCTTCCAATGTCTCTATTAAACATAAAAAAGTAATCACTCCTTGAGTAAGATGAATGTGGTGTTGAATAAAAAGTATAATCTTTTACATTGGGGTTGAATTCCCTCCATACGTCACAGATTCCCATTTCTTTTAGTAGCATCTGAGTTTTCCTATTTTGAGTGTTATTTTGATGTGAAGAATTACCTGTTGCATCCCAGTATGCATTCAGTCTTAGATTGAAGTCTCCACCACATATCACTAAACCTTGGGCTTTAGTTATCATTAGGTCGAATACATTTTTATAAAATTTCCATTTAGCCCCTGGTGGTGCATATACATTCAGCAGGGTGATATCTTCTCCCTCTAGCCGCCCAATTACCAAACTGCACCTCCCTTTTTTATCTTTGTGTTCTGATTTTTTTTTCAAATGTAATTTTGGTTGATATCAATGTCGCTACTCCCCTCCTCCTCCCTGATTTATATGAAGATGAAGAGATCATTTTAAACCCTTGTCTATTGAGTTTAGTGTGTTCCACGTCTGTTAGGTGGGTTTCTTGTAAAAATATTATTTCTGCTTTGTCTTTTTTCATTTTGTGTAGAATCTTGGATCTTTTAACTGGATTCAGGATCCCTTTTACATTATATAAGGCTATTTTGGTTACACCCTGTTTCTCCATTGTATTTTCTTATTTAGTATAACAGTATGGTGGCCCTCTTTTTTGCTACTCAGAAACTGAAAGAACATTAAGAACATAAAAAACATTAAGAACATAGTGTACAAAACTTTAAAACAAAAAACTGTCAAAAAAACTTCCTGAGCTGGGGTCTCTTTAAAGACCCTGTAAGAGCCCTGATGGAGTGTAGGCTCTGAGGGAAATTCCTCAAACTCTGTTACGTGTTGAGGGCCCTCTCTTACCCCTGTAAGTTGTCCCATGTTTTTAACGTGAATTTCAGATCCCAATCCGAATTTGTAATGATTTTTTTTTTTTTTATGCCTATACCCTATGAGATTGTGTGCACCCTCCCACCCCCATCACAGCAAACATTCACTCTAATACAGTATTTGTTAGTGTGGAGAGAACATGTGGGTCATTGTCACATTTCTATTTTAACAAGATTTTTTTTTTCCCTTTAAATTAAGAAGACATTTGTTTCTAATGCTATAACTGCTCCATGAAAGGTTTTACCACATGCTGATTCTGCATCTCCTTTAATATTTGTTACCTTGTAGGAGGGGGGGTGGAAGTGCAGAATGACTGAAAAGAAAAAAAACCCAAAAAGGTCGCTATTCCTTCCTGGAACTGGAAAGCTTATCTTTGTAGCTCTGGGGCTGGATTTCCCGCTGCTGGCCCGTGGATTTTGAAGGTCTCTGAGTGGACCACGTTTGAGCTCTGATCTTTTCGCTCAGATTCGCTGCGGGTTTAAACCCTGTTACCGGGAGTCCTCTTCTCGCCATGTCAATTGTTGCTTCTTCCGCTGAATTATAGAGACATGACTCTTCACCGTAAAAGACCCTTAACTTCGCCAAAAATGGCGTCTGAAAGCGTAGATTCTGTTCCCGTAGAACCTTTTTGGCGTCGTTATATTCCCGTCGCTTTTTAAGAACCTCAGGGGCGTAATTGTGCTCCATGGCCTTTTCTATCTTCAAATCGGTGGTTTGTGGAATATCCAACTTCTCTCTCAATAAGGATTCCCGCATTCCGCCACTGTGTTGAAACTATCTTCAGCTCCTTCTTTCAGACCGTGAATTCTGATGTTATCTCGTCTCTGTCTTCTTTCTTGGTCAGTTAGCTTAGCCTCCAGCCTTGACTGTTTTCTGTGTAAATCCAGCATAGAATCTTCAAGCACTTTTACTCTTTCTTCAGCTTCCAAGATTCGGTTTTCGGCCTGGTCCATTCTGCTGTTCGTCCTTTTTAGTTCCTCTCTGAATTCATGAAATTCGGCCCGAAATTGTCGTAATTCATCAAATAGCGATTTCAAGCTAATCTTTTTGTTAGCTAGGCCTAGCTCCTCGTCTCCTGAACGGAGGTCCTCGAGATCAGATTCTGTGGCCGCTGCGCGTCCTGACCTGGGGAATGTCAGTTTCTTCTGTTTTTGGTTAGGCATGGTGTTTTTGTCTTTTGATTTTTATTCTTCCAAAAATCCGTTAAGTCTGATTTTGAAGATGTTTTCCTTGGATTGGATCTGGGAGGTTCAGCGTTAAGTTGCTATCACCATGGCGTACAGAACGGAAGTCCACAAAAACTGTATTTTGACTGAAATTTTTTCCCCTGGTCTAGACTGAAGGACTGTTTCCCTGTCAGCTGTGTTTCTCCTCCAGCTACACACTCTCCAACAGCAAAGGAAGTGTTTACTACAATGTTGCAATGACTAGATGATCAACAGCAAATTCGATAATTGACTATTTGGTAATGAATCTTTTTCCAGTAGACATTCTAAAAACATTATTGTTTCAGCTTCTTATACATTATTCTTGTTTTTGCATGACAAGTTGACAACACAGTTGAGGACTTTGAACTCTGGGATATTTTGACGGGCTTTCTGACTTAAAAAAAAAAAAAATATAGTGTGGCAAGGGGAATGATCACACAGAAGCTGCATGTCAGATTTTACCTTTACTCTTGAAAAGCCACTCACGACTAACTCTAACCACTCATGGACCCCAAAACCGGGAAAACACAAACCACGCCCCCCAACTCCAAGTCCCACTGGGTGAGAGGTACACTCTTCAGTCTGCCATACAGCCCCCCCCCACCCCCCGAACACCCAGAGGGGAATCCCATAGTCAAAATCAGTCTCTTACTGGGGGCCTGATGAGCCTGCCATAACGGCTGTTGCATCCTCCAGCCGGTGCCACAGGAGAAACCTGTTGTGCAGGGTGTCATCGTGGATGACGGGCAGGTGAAACACAGTCCATAACAGGCTGGAAACCGGAAAACTCATCTAGTGCAGGCCTAGTCATTGTCCTAGAAGGGGTCGACCACGACGGAGGGCCTGGACCGGAAATATAAGCTCATCTGCCATAACGTGCACCGGCTTAAGCCTATCTAACATGACCCGCTTTGCTTCCACCCATATATAGCACAAACCTCTTAGGGATCATCTCTAGAACACAAAATGGGACCGTATTATGGGGGTTGGAGAGGCGAGCGGTGAGTGTCATGTCGCACAAAAATGAAACGGGCCTAACTGAGCTCAGTAGGCACAAACAATCGTGGAAAACCAGAGCACCGCCGGATGAAAAAGGGTTGATGGAGGGACCGTTCTGCGGGGCCGAACTTTTGGGCAAAAGCTCTCCCGGAACATGGAGTGGTTGACTGAACACCAGTTCAGCAGGCATAGCATTTTTTTTTTTTTTGTTACTTATTTGTACCCGTAGGTAGACTTGGTTTGCAGTCTGGTGACAAGCCACTGGCTGCTGGTCGCTGCGTGCACGAGCGCCCTAAACCTACATGTTTTTGGTGTGCGGGAGGAAACCGGAGAAATCCCGGAGTAAACCCGCGCAACACGGGGAGAACATGCAAACTCCACACAGCTCACTGTTGGTCGGGGGCTGGGATCGAACCCACGATCTCATGATCCCCATGATCCCCCGGCCGAGGGTAAAACTGTGCTGCCACAGTGCTAAACCACTGCGCCACTGTGCAGCCCATGCATTGAGATCTTCCTTAAGAGATGAACACATCCCAAGCATCACCCAAGGCAAATCACCCCAATTACCACTGGACAGCGCAGCACGCAACGCCGCTTTCAGCAACCGGTGAAAATGTTCACACAAGTCGTTAGCCTGAGGGTGGTACACTGTAGTGTGGTGTACCTGCACCTCCAAAGACCTTGCAAGCACCGACCAGAGCTCTGACACGAACTGGGGCCTGTACCGGAGGTACTATCTGATGGGGTTCCAAAACGCGCAACCCAGGAAGAAAGAAACGTGCGTGCCATGTCTGGCGAAGTGGAGGACAGACGATCCGCCTCTGGCAACCTGGTGGGCCGATCCACTATGGTGAGTAGATGCATAAAACCATGCAAAGGGGGTAGAGGACCCACCAGGTCCACATGCACGTGGTCAAAATGGCTAGCTGAAAGCCGAAATGGTTCTAGGGTGGCTTTTGTGTGGTAGTGGACTTTAGCGCGTTGACACGCCAAGCATGCAGTCGCCCACCCCTTGACATCCCTTCAGAGGCTGGGCTAGATAAACTTGGCGCCGTCTAGTTTCACCACCCGAACTCCAAGGTGAGAGAGGGAGTGAAATGAGTCGAAAACTCGACAGCACCAGGCCGCAGGGACAACAGGTTGCAGAAGAGAGTAGGACCGTTTTCCTCCATAACTGCCTTCTCAAGTTTTGGGGCTGTACTTGTAGACCGAAGGGCAAGGACCTCCAGCCTGCTCGGTGGCCAAAGCAGAAAAATCCTTCCTGAAGTGCATCGGATCCACCAGCACACGAGACAGGCAATCAGCAATGGGGTTGGACTTGTCAGCCACATGCTGAACATCTGTTTTGAACTTGGAGATGGCCGCCAGATGGCATTGTTGATGAGCAGACCACAGCTCGGTCACCTTGGACATAGCAAACATCAGCGGGTTATGATCTACATAAGCCGTGAAAGAACAGCCCTCCAAGAAGAAACAGAAATGACGGGCTGCCAAGTACAGCACCAGCAACTTCCGTCAAAAATGCTGTACTTGCACTTGCTATCCTGCATCTTGCAACTGGAAAAACGTAAGGGGCTGCCATGCCCATGCCTTGCGCAGCTCAACCACTGCCCCCACGGCTATGTC
Organism: Pholidichthys leucotaenia; assembly: GCA_020510985.1. Taxonomy (NCBI): domain Eukaryota; kingdom Metazoa; phylum Chordata; class Actinopteri; order Cichliformes; family Pholidichthyidae; genus Pholidichthys; species Pholidichthys leucotaenia. Next base: position 252,744,145 of record CM035840.1, read on the forward strand.
GAAGGCGTCTGTTGTCAACGCTATGGGTGCCGAATAGAGCTGCATTCACAAGGGTCGACTTAGCTCCATTAGCAGGCGTTGTAAGTGATGGAAAATTTGCCAGCAAACAAAGAAAAACTTCATCCGACTCTAAAACGTTAGTGTGTGACAACAGCCCAGCTCCCCCAGCCTCACACGGAAAGGTGGCAAAAGACACAGCATCAATCAAATGGTGGTTAGCAACATCAACAAGCAAACTATCCGCACACAGAAAATCCACAACAGCAATAGGTCCTGGAATGGAAGTGATTACAAAGTCCCACTCAAAACTGGGTCCCTTCAAACAAACACTCACAGACCTTGTGCCAAGTGTCTCGATGGAAGAACCGTTAGCTACACTCAAACACGGGCTGCTTCCTGCCGCCGGCCCATGCGCTAGTTGGAGGGAGTTGGCTCTTCTGTGAGCCGGAGTCCATTAGGAAACATCTTGCTGACAGCAAGTCTCTAATGAAGAGCAGCTCACCTCATCCACCAACATCCACAGCTGCTACTGAGCGCTGGCTCTGGAGTTTCCCGTCATCTCAAACGTGCATGGATGGACACAGCTCTTAGCCTTGCTGCAAAACCGCAGGTAGAAGAAACACAGACCTTTCCCACGCCGTCTCCGGGCAACAACTCCGGCTACCACCGCCGGGTCAGTGTCCTCCATCACGGGTTGAAGGGTATCCGATGCCACTCTTTGCACAGCAAACTGCTTCGTGGCCAGCATGACCTGATCAGCTTCCTCAGCCAAAGCCCGATAGTCACCGGTCACCAAATGCAGGGAATTAGCCAACACCGAGCACACAGGCAGTGGGAGCTGGCACAGGAGAATGTGTGGAAACAGGAAACTACTTTTGTCCAGTTCCAGCAGCGACAGTATACTGTCCATAAGATCCACGGCCGGGCCATCACCCAAACCTGATAGAGAAAGAATTGTATCTGCTCTTTCCACTGCCGATATAGACTATATCTCCAGAGCAGGAACTGTTTGATGGCGGCATATTTACCGTGCTGTGGGAGCACGCAAAGCAACTGCATGACACGCCTTGTGGACTGCTGATTAAGAGTAGTGACAACCAAGTAGTATCTGGTTTCATCTGCAGTGATTCCTCGCAGGTGGAACAGCGCTTCGATATGCTGGAACCATGAAGCCGGGTCACTTTGCCAAAACACTGGAAGCTTCACAGCCACAGTGCAAGTATCAGGCAGTGAGGGTCGGGGCGACATGGCTGATGACGGCATGCAGTTTTCCTCTGTGTTGGACATGCTTGAATTGGCTTCACCAATGTGGCAAGAGGAATGATAATACAGGAGCAGTAGGTCAGTTTTTACCTTTACTCTTGAAAAGCCACTCACAACTGTAACCACTCCTGGATTCCAAAACCGGGAAAACAAACCATGCCCCCAAACCTGAAGTCCCTCTGAGTGAGAGGTACACTCTTCAGTCTGCCACAATAGATTAAATCAGGGCTCTACGCTGGCATTTTTCTCAAGGAGTACATGTGCTGCTAAGTGAAGAAATTTAGAAGCACAAGAATAAATTTACGAGCACTGTTACGGCCCACAGCCTTTTGTCTCTTTATTTTGACAAAGTGCCTCATCTTTGTCTGTTTTCCTCCCTGTTGTGTCACCTAGCTGTGCAGTATTCTAGGGTCTGGTGTCTCTTTCTGTGGAATGGCTGTCTCCTGTCTCATCCAGGCTCTGACTGAACCCTGTGTCTGATTGGACTGGAGCTCTAACACTCCACCAATAAGCCACCTGCTATACATTTCAGCTGAACAATTAGTCAGGGCGGCTGTGAATTAATGTGAGCAGTCTGCCACCTCTGTTCCTGTTGCCTTTGGTTGAATGTCTTTGTTTACCTGGATCAGATACTTTGTTTTAAACTTGTATCTTTGTGAGGACCAGGTGACACTTGTGTGTCTTTATTTGTTTATTTTTTTGTTCTTCCCAGGCACACTGGGGTAAATGGGAACTTGTATTTTGTTATCTGTTATCATGTGTTTACCTCATCACCTACACTGTCTTTTTTTTTCAGGATGAGAGACTGAGCCAAGGTTTTAGTTTTCAGTTCCATACGCATCACTTAGGTAACTTTTTGATAGATACACTTACAGTTGTGTTCATAAGTTTACATACCCTGTTGGAATTTGTGATTTTTTTGGGCAATTTTCAGAGAATATAAAGGATAACAAAAACTTTTCTTTAACTGATAGTGGTTGGGTGAAGCCATTTGTTGTCAAACAAATGTGTTTGTTCTTTTTAAATCATAATGACAACAGAAGCTGCCCATTCTTTTTGTCAAAAAACCTCCAGTTCCTGTAAATTCTTGGGTTGTCTTTCATGAATTGCACATTTAAGATCTCCCCAAAGTGTCTCAATGATACTGCGGTCCGGACACTGTGATGGCCACTCCAGAACCTTCATTTTTTTTTCTGCTGTAGCCAACGACAGGTTGACTTAGCCTTGTGTTTTTGTTCATTGTCATGTTGGAATGTTCAAGTGTGTCCCATGCATAGCTTCCGGGCTGATGAGTGCAAATTTTCTTCCAGTACTTTCTGATAACATGCTGCATTCATCTTGTCATTAATTTTGACCAAGTTCCCTGTGCCTTTGTAACTCACCCATATTCAAAACATCATCGGTCAACCTCCCTTTTTCACAGTAGGAATGGTGGACTTTTCATCATAGGCCTTGCTGACTCCTCTCCAAATGTAGCGTTTATGATTGTGGCCAGAAAGTTCAATTTTGGTCTCTTCACTCCAGAGGCTTGTCTGTGTGCTGTTTGGCGTATTGTTAGTGGGCTGCTTTGTAGCAATGGCATAGTAATGACTTTCTTCTGGCGACTCGACCATGCAGCCCATTTTTCTTGAAGGACCTCCTTATTGTGCATCTTGAAACAGCCACACCATTTTTTAAAATTTGTTTATTTAGTTATTTGAGGGTTTTTGTTTCCATCCGAAAAATTTTCCTGGCAGTTGTGGGTGAATTTTTTTTTTGGTCTACCTGATTGTGGCTTGGTTTCAACAGAATCCCTCATTTTCCACTACTTAATTAGAGTTTGAACACTGCTTATTGGCATTCTCAATTCCTTGGATATCTTTTTATATCTTTTTCCTCTTTTATAAAGTTCAGCTATATTCTCCCACAGGTCCTTTGATAATTCTTTTGCTTTCCCCATGGCTCAGAATCCAGCAACGTCAGTGCAGCCCTGGATGAAACGCTCAGGGGTCTGTCAGCAACCCAGAAACTCACCGACTTTTTATACACACACATTAATTGCAAGTAAACAGATCACAGGTGAGAATGGTTACCTTTAAGGGTGCATGCGCACGCAGCGACCAGCAGTGAGTGAAAAAGTTTGATGTCTTAGTCTCTGTTTTTATGCACTTTAATGTGTTTTAACGTAATTCTCTGTGCAGTTTTTGTCCTTGAATGTTTGTGGACTATGTAACAAAGAGCTCTTTGGTTCCATCAATACAGATTTTCTTCTTGTTTTTGCATTGTGGTTTCTTTCTTACCGGCTCTTTGTCTGGGACATCAGCGTGGTCACGCTGGGAAGAATGCAGTATTCCAGATACATGTTATTGCATTTAAACATGGATAATCCAGCGTCTGTGTTTGAGTCTGTGCCGCAACTACCAGACTTTATTTTAAGAGACTTTCATTGACACAGCGATGAAAAGAGAGACAAGAGAAGGAAACACGGAAAGCGTGGAGGCGTAAGATTAACCCTGAGGAGGCTTCAGCTTAACCGCATTCCTCTTCCCTGAGAAATAAAGTGGATGATATTCAAGGAAATGTACAATATCAGAAGGATTTCAAGAACTGCTGTGTCATGGCTTATACGGAGATGTGGCTTACGGAGCATGACTGGGACCCGGACCTGTGCATTGACTGCTTGGGAGCCCCACTTCAATTGGATCGGTAGGAAGAGGTAACGGGGAAACTTCAGGGGGGCGGCGTATGTTTGAATATTAATAAACAGTAGTATACATCTGTCATGGTCAGAGAGCGCATCTGTACACCAGATGTGAAGCTTCTGTCCATATCTCTATGCCCTTTTTATCTGCCCTGCAAGTTCCCCCAACTTTTCATAACAACTGTGTACATTCACCCGAGTGCGGATGCTGCCTCCGCCTCCGGCACCATCTCTGATGTGGTACAGCGGTTGCGGTCAATTTCCCCAGAGGCTCCAAATTTCATCCTTGGGGATTTTAATCATGTGTCTCTAAAGAAGACACTTAAAAACTTTTATCAGTATGTCTCCTGCCCAACCAGGCGAGAAAAGACATTGGACCTGTGCTATGGATCTATCGAGGGAGCTTTTAAATCTCTTCCCCTTCCTCCTTTAGGATCCTCAGATCACAACTGTGTACATTTGCTGCCCACATAGAAAACTGCTCTCAGAAGAGAGAAGATGAAGACCAGAGACATAAACGTGTGGACAGATGATTCAGTGCTCTGCCTCCAGGAATGTTTTAACTGTACGGACTGGGAGGTGTTCACACTGTTGTGCAGAGATGATTTGGACTCTTTAGTGGACATGACATGCTCTTACATTGAGTTGTGCAGGGACATGATCGTTCCATGTAAACGTGTCAAAATATATCCCAACAACAAGCCACGGGTCACTAAATCAGTTAAATCCTGCTTACAGAGGAAAGCACTGGCCTTTAAACAGGGGGTTGTTTCTGAGCTGCAGGTTGTAACAAAAGAGCTGAAGTCCGAAATTTTAAGAGCAAAACAGAATTGTAAATCAGAATTGGAAAGCAAGATGGCAACAAAGAAGCTTGGTCCAGCCTGGGCTAGTATGAAAACTATTGCAGGCCTTCAGAGCACAGAGCGCAGTAGTCGTGTGTTTTTAGATGGTTTTAATTTAGACACAGAGCTGGCTAATGCTCTTAATTGTTTTTATGGTCGTTTTGATTCTTTTGATTTTAGCACAGAAACCCAAGATTTGAAACAGAAACTCAAAGACAATCAACACTTTTATATTGAAATGCAGGATGTTAAAAGGGCATTCTGTGCTGTAAACGTGAACAAAAGTTAGGGCCCTGATAATATATGTGGACACTTGGTAAAGTCCTGTGCACATGAACTGAGTCCTGTGTTTCACTACATTTTTAATAAGTCCTTACAGACACAACATGTACCTAAGGTCTGGAAAAATGCTGTGGTTGTCCCTGTTCCAAAATCCAGCTGTCCTAAAACAGTAAATGATTTTAGACCAGTTGCTTTGACTTCAATTTTAATGAAAATTTTTGAAAAACTGGTCAGATTTGAGGTCCTAAAGCAGACTGAGCATGCATTGGATCCTTTGCAGTTTGCCTATAGGCCTCACAGAGGAGTGGAGGATGCCACTGTCACTCTGTTTAACATGCTTTTTAAACATCTGGATTTTAATGGGACACATGCCAGGCTTTTATTTGTGGACTTTTCTTCCGCTTTTAATACAATCCAACCTCATATTTTAGTTAAAAGGCTCCTGCAACAATTTGACTTGAGCAATAATCTGGCGGTTTGGATTCTGGATTTATTAACCAACAGGACACAGAGAGTAAGGGTCAATGATCCATTATCTGACCAAAACTGTTCTTCTACTGGCTTTCCTCAGGGGTGTGTGTTGTCACCACTACTCTTCATCCTGTACACAAACATATGTCGGAGAAGACATGACAACAGACACATTATGAAGTATGCTGATGATTCAGTTGTTTTCAGTCTCCTTCAAGATGGTGAGAGTGACCACGGCCCAGTAGTTGATGATTTTGTTCGCTGGTGTGAGGATTCCTACCTGTAGCTTAATACGTCAAAAACTAAAGATATGATTATTGACTTTAGGAGGAAAACTCCCAGGCACAACGTCACAGTACTAAAAGGCCAGACCATTGAATGTGTGCAATGTAGCATCATCTCACTTTGGCTCAGCAACAATTATTTTTCTGCTTAAAGACATTTTTGTTTCATCCAGGAATAATGCAAAGAAATGGATTTTCTTCCCCCAGGCCACAGCTGAAATCCCCTTTTGTTAAAACCAGCCTAAGGAATTTCCCCAATGTCCGGCTGCACTTTTATTGCCCCCATAAAACCTACACAGATCCACAACTCAGTTAATTTCCTTAAACTGTGGACATGCTGGATTTAAACAACTTTAAAGTACATTATTACAAACTCAATTCTAAACCTTCATTCTTTTCAGAACTATGAAAATGCAGATGGACTCTGATGTGTTTGATGTGGAAAATCAATAATATGTGTGAAATGCATTAATCTGTGATTTTATATATATATATATGCATGTTGATGTTAAATGAATGTTTATTCCTGCATGTTGATTTAGAAGCACTGCTTATAAGATACACTAAGGTTAGTTTAGTTATACATAAGTTTGTAACAGTACATTCCAATGCATTTAAAACTGTGTATTCCTGTGGACTGATATCATGTGTCACCAGTCTTCATAGAACCCCAGCTTCTTCATCCTATTGGTCTCTCACAGACAAGGCCTGTTATTGGACTAAAGGTTCATCGAGCCCGCCCACGAAGGACGCTCATTGGCTGAGGTTCCGGTCAGGCCAGAATCCCGCGAAACTCAACAGAGCTTATAAAAGGGAGAGAGAGACTCTGTTTCAGCCCTTTTTGCCTTTTTCGTCAGACACCACTCTCTTTCTGCTCCGGATTCTCTTTTCGCCTGCTCCCTTCTTTCTGATCTCCTCCATTGTCTACACACAGCAAGGGAGAACAAAGGACCACATGGCGCTTTTCTGAACACAGCAGATAATTTGTTTATGTAACTTTGTATTTTCTTCTTCTCTTAAATGCCTAGGAATTCCTTTTTCTTTGAGCTCAATTCTTAATCGGAGTCAAACTCCAATTCTTAATTTATCACTTTTTGTTAAACTTTCTGTAAACCGCCGTTTGTTTAATTTTAAGGTAAACTTTAATCTTGACTTTATTTTTATAATATTTTTCTTGACCAAGCACCTCCCAAAACTATTTTTATCTAAAGTCCGAAAGTTTCTTTTCTAATTTGAAATCGGATTAGATATCTCTTAATTATTACCGAAGACCTCTTGAAGAAAGACGCAGCTCCCACATAACGTGCAGCTGTAGGATCAACACACAGCTGTCCCACATCACTCTGAAGAGACGTCGGCACCATTTGGCTAAGACCCGTTTCAACTGTGGGTCATGCAGCCCAGAATCCAGCCTCCTTCGACCGCTTGAATCTAAAGGTCGAGCTGTGAACCCTTGAAGTATCTGCTGGCAGATATTTCCCTCACATCCACAAAGTCTTGGGCTGAAAAAGGACGACAGAACTGCCATCACTGAGGATCACGTGAGCTGAAAAAACTTTAATTCATCTGCTGAATTAAACTTGAGGTTCGGTACTAATTTATATATCTAATCAGATGCAAATTAAGAAGCCCTTAACATAACTCTCCTTTTCATTAAAATTCCGTTTTTATTTTCTTAAGATTAATTTAGGACTTTTTCATAATTAGCAAACTTTCTCCATAAATTTGCGTTGTTTTTGATAATCTGTTAACTCAAACTGATAGAAATTCGTTTCTCAGTTTAACCCTGGTTCCGAAAATATTGACATTGTTAATCTATCATTTAACAAGATTGATTTTATGATTAATGAAATTATTTCGATGTCTATTAATCATTTTGTTTAATAAATATTTAAAAATGAGAAGTTGTTGGGAATTTATTTCATTCTGAGTCTGTTTCAAGCCCAGGTATCGAATTCACGGAAAATTTTTGAGACTGATTATTGATTAATTTATTGAGTGATCAAACAGGTATAAAGTGAAATTAAAGATCAAATTGCTTCTTAAAGATAGAAGCTGGTGCCCCTTACGAGTGTTATTAGCTTTTCTGATGTATATGAAATGAGATTTGAGCTCAGATTCCAATACATCAATATAAATTAAATAATTCATACCTGATCATATTTATTATTTATTAATATTCCCATATTTTACGTTACAGCAATCTTACAGATATCTTGGGACGATTATTGATAGTAATTTAAACTTTGAAGAGAACTGTGAAAGGGTGTGCAAAAAGGCTCTGCAACATTTGCATTGTTTAAGGAAACTTGCACACTTCCAAATTTACCGAACCATAATGACAATGTTTTATGGGGCTTTTATTGAATCTCTTTTATCCTTTTCTTTAGTGTCAGGGTTTGGTCAGATAAAACTGAAACAGAGGAAACCCTTGGACCAGGTAGTTAGATGGTCCAGTCATTTGCTTGGTGAGTCACAGCTGAGCCTGACATTCCTGTACACCAGACAGGTACAGAGGATTGCTACCTCCATTCTAAATGATGACTCCCACCCCTTGCACTGCCACTTTCAGCTTTTTCCCTCCAGATGGAGGTTTGCTGTCCCAAAAAGTAAAACCCAGCGCTACAAAAACAGCATTGTACCTGCTGCTGTCAAAGAGTTGAACAAGATGTAGCTGTCACAACTCGCCACTCCCAGTCATCTACCTCAGCTGCGCGCACACCTGCGCCTCGTCAGTCACGGGCTATTTATCCCATTCGGCCCAGAGCATTGGTCTGGAGCCGTCTGTGTTTCTAAGCGCTCAACTCTCCGCAGGATCGTCTCTTCCCGTCCTGCAAGACCTCGCGTCAGCACGTAAGCTGTATTGCCACTCACCTGTCTACCAGTCTCTCCCCTGTGCACAGGTGGATTCCCTGGCGGCGGATTCCTCCCGTCTTCGCCATCTCCTCTCCTCTCTTCTCCACTCCTCGTCGTGTGCGCAGCAGGGTGCTGTCTCCCAGGCAGGAGATCCTTTGCCGACGCCAGCCACCTTTCCACCTGCAAGTAAGCAATACTCAGTATATCTCTCCCGTATGGTGAAGCCCAGCTCATATCTCTGTCTCTGCTCTTCCCATAGGGTTGCCTGGCTGCACGGCGTGCTGTTCTGTTCCCGACACTCCTCGTTCACCCACAGTCCATACCACATACACGCACTCAAACACCCCTTGCTGTTGAATAAAGCTGTTGAATCTTACCTGAGCCTGCGTGCGTGTTTCCTGGGCCGATAATTATGTCAGTACGGCTCCAGCAGGGCGGCCCAGCGGACAGCGGGCTCGCATGCCGTCTTTCCACCCTCGAGGCTCGGGTGGATTTGATTGCTCATCAACAGCAAGTGATATTAAACCTATTGACCACAATTACTCAACGGTTGGACCGTCTTGACCCCCAGCAGGTGTTTCCCCCGGCTCATCATGGCGGATCAGCTCCGGCTATTTCCACGGCTGGCCAGCCTAGCTCGGGAGCGCCAACCCGGCTCACTCCAATCCCTACTCCCGCTCGCTTCAACGGGAAGCTCAGTGAAGCACGGGGGTTTATCCTGCAATGTGAGTCAGTGTTTCAGCGCATTCCCGGGGATTTTCCCTCAGACCACAGCCGAATTGGGTACATGGCTAATCTCCTGGAGGGGCGAGCGTTAGCTTTGGCTTATGATGTCATGGCGAAGCCCAGCTACGCAAACCTCTCCTATGACCAGTTCGTGCGGGATTTTCTCGAGGTGTTCGACCACTCGCGTCGTGACAGCGTTCTCGCTGACCGGCTCCTTAGCCTTCAACAGGGTAGCCGGTCGGCGGCCGATTACGCTGTTGACTTCCGGGTGGCAGCGGAGTAGGTTGGCTGGGGCTAGGCTTCTCTCTGCAGCATCTTCCTTCGCAGCCTCAGTTCTGGTCTGCGGGATGAGTTGGCCAGTCGGGACCTGCCAGGGCGGCTGTCTGAGTTAATTTCCCTGACTATTAGTTTAGATAATAGGCTGCGGGAGCGGGCCACCGAGCAGAAGTCCATCAGCCGCCCATGCAGATTCTCCGCCCGCACCTCTCAGTCTCGTCCCCTGGCGTTACCTGCTCCAGAGTCCGCCGATGAGCAAGAGGTGATGTTGGTCGGGCGAACCAGGCTCCCCCTAGCGGAGAAACAACGCCGCTGGGAGCTGGGCCTCTGCATGTATTGCGGAGGCGATCAGCATACCATGGAGCATTGCCCGATCAAGCCTAACAGGGGGGTCCAAGTCACTTTAGGGGGCCTCGCGGACACCAACCAGCCAAATTCCCTCTCCAATTGTTCGCTGCCCATTAGGTTCTGTCACAACTCCACTGGGCACCTCACTCACGCACTGGTGGATTCGGGGGCAGAACAAAGCTTTATTTCCAAGAGCCTGGCAACCCGTTTGGGTATCCCCTGTCAGCCATTGTCAGTTCCCCTTAACCTCGTCACTCTCTCCCGTTCGCCCCTGGGAGTAGTGACACATCGCACCAGGCCGGTGCCAATTATTGTCTCAGGCAACCACCGAGAGGACCTCAGCCTGTATGTCCTGTCAACCTCGGCGGCCCCCGTCATCTTGGGTTACCCGTGGCTGCGCCTTCACAATCCCGTGCTTGATTGGCAATCTGGACGTGTCCTCTCGTGGAGTTTGTTCTGCATGGGCACCTGTCTTCAGTCTGCGGCTTGCGCCCCACCCTCTCCTCCTCCTGCTCCTGTCTCCTCTCCTCCGGACCTGACCCTGGTGCCTCCGGAGATCCACGACTTGGGGCTTGTTTTCAGCAAGTCCAAGGCGATGTCTCTTCCTCCTCACTGCCCGTATGACTGTGCCATAAACCTCCGCCCGGGGGCGCCGTTACCATCTGGCCACCTCTACAGCCTTTCTGCCCCGGAACGTGAGGCCATGGACAAATACATCAGGGAGTCGCTCATCGCTGGGATTATTCGCCCCTCTTCGTCTCCACTCGGAGCCGGCTTCTTTTTCGTCTCAAAGAAGGATGGGTCCCTGCATCCGTGCATCGACTTCAGAGCCCTCAACGACATCATGGTGAAGGATAGATACACCCTGCCTCTCATGGACACCGCCTTCCACTCCCTCCAGGGGGCCACCTGGTTCACCAAGCTAGACCTCCGCAGCGCATACCATCTCATTCGGATCCGGGAGGGCGATGAGTGGAAGACGGCCTTTCGGACGCCCAGCGGCCACTTTGAATACCTGGTTATGCCGTTTGGGCTCACCAACGACCCCGCCGTCTTCCAGCGGCTCATTAACGATGTCCTGCATGATTTCCTAGGGGTCTTCGCCTTTGTGTACCTAGATGACATTCTGATCTTCTCCAGGTCTCGGGAGGAGCACCAGGCCCACGTGAGGCGGGTTTTGCAGCAGCTGTTGGAGAACAGACTTTATGTCAAAGCTGAGAAGTGTGAGTTCTTTGCCAAGACTACCTCTTTCCTGGGTTTTGTTATTTCCCAAAATCAGATCCTCCCCGACCACACCAAGGTTAAAGCGGTGGTCGAGTGGACCACTCCTTCCTCCAGGAAACAGGTGCAGCAGTTCATCGGCTTTGCCAATTTCTACCGCCGCTTTGTACCCAACTTCGGCACCATCGTCACCCCTCTGACCCGCCTCACCTCACCCAAAGTGCCCTTCCAGTGGACAGAGAAGGCAGCGGCTGCGTTCGAGACCCTGAAGATGGAGTTCTCTTCCTCCCCAGTCCTGACCCAAATTGACCCCACGCTGCAGTGCTTGGTAGAAGTTGACGCGTCTGATACGGGGGTGGGGCCGGTTCTGTCCCAGCGCTCACCGGTGGATGGAATTAAGCGTCCCTGCGCCTTCTTCTCCCGGCGTCTGTCGGCAGCTGAGCGAAACTATGATGTCGGCGACAGGGAGCTTCTGGCTGTGAAGCTCATGCTGCAGGAGTGGTGTCACTGGCTGGAGGGGGCAGCTCAGCCTTTCGTGGTCTGGACGGACCACAAGAACCTGGAGTGTTTGAGGTCAGCCAGGCGTCTGAATGCCCGCCAGGCGGGCTGGTCTCTGTTCTTTGCTCGGTTCCGGTTTACGATCACCAAACATCCAGGCTCCAAGAATGGGCTGCCCGACGCACTGTCCAGACAATTTGCCCCTGAGACCCCAGAGGAGCAGGACCACACCATCCTGCCCATCTCGTGTGTTGTGGGGGCAGTTTCTTGGTCCATCAGGGACACGATCCGAAGGGCGCAGGAGACCGAACCAGACCCTGGTGGTGGCCCGGATGGGAGGCTCTTCATTCCATCAGCGGTTCGGGGGATGTCATTCACTGGGCCCACACATCCAAGCTCGCCTGTCACCCTGGCGTCTCCCGACTGGTGGACCTCCTTCAGCGCTCTTTCTGGTGGCCCGGTCTACAGAAGGACATCGCCAGTTATGTCCGGGCCTGCCCCCAGTGTGCTACTAACAAGACCCCGAATCCCCCCCCCCCCCCCCCCCCGTGGGTCTACTCCAGCCCCTGCCGGTCCCGGGCAGGACCTGGTCACACATTGCTCTGGACTTCGTTACTGGTCTCCCTGTTTCCAATTCCTATGACACCGTTCTGACTATTGTGGACCGGTTCTCCAAGGCCGCTCACTTTGTGCCCCTCCGGGGTCTCCTTTCGGCATGGGAGACGGCCGATCTCCTTGTCCAACATGTGGTCAGGCTGCACGGGATCCCAGTGGACGTTGTATTCGATCGGGGGCTCCAGTTCGTGTCCCAAGTGTGGAAGTCCTTTTGCAACTCCATGGGGGCCACGGTGAGTCTCTCCTCCGGTCACCATCCCCAATCCAACAGGCAGTGTGAGCGCGACAATCAGGAGCTGGAAGCTGCCCTGCGCTGCGTCACCTCCTCCAACCCATCCTCCTGGAGCTCTTACCTGGCCTGGGTGGAATATGCCCACAACGCTACACTGTCATCGGCTATCGGGATGTCCCCCTTCCGGGCGACGTTGGGCTACGACCCCCCCTTGTTCCCCGAGCAGGAGAGTGAATTGGCCATTCCTTCCATCCAGGCACATCTGAGAAGCTGCAGGAGCCTGTGGACAAGGGCGAGCGAGGCGCTTTTACGCACAGTGGCGCACAACAGCACCATGGCTAATCGCCACAGGAGGCCGGCCCCCGGTTACCAGGTGGGCCAAGGGGTCTGGTTATTGGCCCATCTTAAGGCCGAGAAGAAGAAGCTGGCACCACGCTTCATCGGTCCCTTCACCATCTCCAAGATTATCAACTCAGTGGCTGTGCGTTTGCCCCCCCCCCCTCCGTGTTTGCCCCACGTTTCACGTGTCCAAGATCAAACCCGTGATCTCCGACCCACTTTGCCCTCCTCCTAGGGCGCCGCCCCCTCCCATGATGATCGACGGCCACCCGGCATGGGGGGTTGCATCCATCCTGGACTCCCGGCTTCGAGGTCATGGGCTGCAGTACCTGGTGGATTGGGAGGGGTATCGCCCGGAGTGGAGATCCTGGGTGTGCTCTTCTTTTGTGCTGGATGACGATCTCATCACGGAGTTCCACCGGGTGCACCCGAATAAGCCAGCGCCAGGAGGCGCTGCCGGGGGGGGGAGTACTGTCACAACTCGCCGCTCCCAGTCATCTACCTCAGCTGCGCGCACACCTGCGCCTCGTCAGTCATGGGGTATTTAACCCATTCGGCCCAGAGCATCGGTCTGGAGCCGTCTGTGTTTCTACGCGCTCAACTCTCCGCAGGATCGTCTCTTCCCATCCTGCAGGACCTCGCGTCAGCACGTAAGCTGTATTGCCACTCACCTGTCTACCAGTCTCTCCCCTGTGCACAGGTGGATTCCCTGGCAGCGGATTCCTCCCGTCTTCGCCATCTCCTCTCCTCTCTTCTCCACTCCTCGTCGTGTGCACAGCAGGGCGCTGTCTCCCAGGCAGGAGATCCTTTGCCAACGCCAGCCACCTTCCCACCTGCAAGTAAGTAATACTCAGTATATCTCTCCCGTATGGTGAAGCCCAGCTCATATCTCTGTCTCTGCTCTTCCCATAGGGTTGCCTGGCTGCACGGCGTGCTGTTCTGTTCCCAACACTCCTTGTTCACCCACAGTCCATACACATACCACATACACGCACTCAAACACCCCTTGCTGTTGAATAAAGCTGTTGAATCTTACCTGAGCCTGCGTACGTGTTTCCTGGGACGATAATTATGTCAGTAGCAATATATTGCACATAATTTAGTTATCTATTTATTAATTTTTAGTTTATATTTATTTATTTTTGTAGGTTTTTTATTTGGGTTCCAAATCTTTTATTGGGTTTTAGACTTTTATTGAGTTTTTAATCTCTTTGACTTATTTTTTAACTTTTTAATATGACCCTTCTCTCTTATCTCTTTGTTTTTTCTCTTATCGCTTTGTCTTATGTCCTGACTGGTGGAGCCTTGAGTATCGTGTTTATAGTCAGCTTCATGTGTGCCTGTGCTTGTGTTCATGTTGAATGTAATTATGGTTTGCAAATATGTGTCTAAAAGGATGTCACCTGACTGCAAAACAAATCTATCTATGGGCACAAATAAAGTAACCTGAACCTGAACCTTTAGTAGCCATTTAAACCTGTGTGTATCGACTTGTGTGTATGTTATCAGGCCAAAACATCCAGGGTATATAAACTTTTGATCAGGGCTATTTGGGTAGTTTCTGTTGTCAATATGATTTAATCCAGCATACACGTCTTTGGATTGTGGAAGGAAAAACTCATGCAAACAAAGGAAGAACGTGCAGATTTCACAAAGAAAGACCACTACCGCTAGTCTGCTACCAGCCTGGGGATTCCATCCAGGAACGTTGTAGCTGTGAGGCAACAGTGCTAACCAATATTATAGAGTGCTGCATGTATGTAAAGTGCTCCATAACGTTTTGAATGATTCTGTTTACAAACCCGTAGCATAACAAGCATTACATAATTGAGTTGCTGTGTTAGGAGCCCCACTCAAGAGAAAATCCATTAATTATTTTACCTAAACAAACAGACCTGGAAATCTTTCAGTATCCATCTATCCATCCATCCATCTTCTACTGCTTTTCCAGAGGTCCGGGTTGCGGAAGCAGCAGTTCAAGCAGAGAAGCCCAGACTTCCCTCTCCACAGCCACCTGCTCCAGCTCTTCAGAGAGGATACCAAGGCGTTCCCAGACCAGCTGGGAGACATAGTCTCTCCACCGAGTCCTGGGTCTGCCCCGGGGTCTCCTCCCAGTGGGACATGCCTGAAACACCTAAAGTGGGAGGAGTCCAGGAGGCATCCTAATCAGATGCCCATACCACCTCAACTGACTCCTTTCAATGTGGAGGAGCAGCGGTTCTACTCTGAGCCTCTCCCAGATGACTGAGCTCCTCACCCTATCTCTGAGGGTGAGTCCAGCAATCCTACAGAGAAAGCTCATTTCAGCCGCTTGTATCCGCAATCTTGTTCTTTCGGTCATTACCCAAAGCTCGTGACCATAGGTGAGAGTAGGAACGTAGATTGACTGGTAAATCGGCAGCTTTGCCTTAGAACTAAGCTCCCTCTTCACCACAACAGACCGGTACAACGTCCGCATCACTGCAGATGCTGCTCCAATGCGTCTGTCAATCTCTCGCTCCATTTTCCCCTCACTTGTGAACAAGACCCCAAGATACTTAAACTCCTCCACTTGGGGGAGGAGCCTGTCCCCAACCCAGAGAGGACAATCCACCTTTTTTCAGCTGAGGACCATGGACTGGGACTTGGAGGTGCTGATTCTCATCCCAGCTGCTTCACACTCAGCGGCAAACCGTCCCAGCAAGAGCTGTAGGTCATTGCTGGATGAAGCCAACAGGACAACATCATCTGCAAACAACAGAGATGAGATCCTGTGGTCACCAAGCATGACACCCTCCATTCCCTGGCTTCGCCTAGAAATCCTGTCCATAAAAATTATGAACAGGATCGGGGACAAAGGGCAGCCCTGGCAGAGTCCAGCTCTCACTGGGAATGACTCCGACCGAGTGTTGGCAATACGAACCAAACTCTCACAACGGTCGTACAGAGACCGAGTAGCAAGTAACAACAAGCCCGATACCCCATACTCCCGAAGCACTCCCCACAAAAAAACATGAGGGATGCAGTCAAATGCCTTCTCCAAGTCCACAAAACACATGTAAACTGGTTGGGCAAACTCCCATGAATCCTCAAGAATTCTCGAGAGGGTAAAGAGCTGGTCCGATGTGCCACAGCCAGGATGAAAACCACATTGCTCCTCCTGAATCCGAGGTTCGACCAATGGCCGGACTCTCCCCCTCATGGATCGTCACCTTATCGTGGTGAGGGGGTTTGCGTGCCCCATTGATCGCAGGAGCTATGTTGTCCGGGGCAATTTGCCTCTGATAGGGTCACCCAAGACAAACTGCTCCTGGGTTAAGGGCCAGACTAAGAACGATCCAACAGACTCTCATGATAAATTCTATATCAAGGATTCAGTGTACCCCGCCTAGTATGGGGTTACTGGGGCCCCACCCTGGAGCCAGGCCTGGGGGAGGGGCTCGAAGGCTAGCGTCTGGTGGCCAGGTTTCCACCCATGGGACCCGGCCGGGCTCAGCCCGAAGGAGTTACATGGGTCCGCCCTCCAGTGGGCTCACCACCTGCAGGACGGATCATAGGGGTCCGGTGCTATGTGGATTAGGTGGCGGTCAAAGGCGGAGACCTTGGCGGACTGATCCCAAGCTTTCTAATCTGGCTCTCAGTATCATACACAGCAAATCAAAAAAACAAAAAAAACAAAATAATTTAGAGGAAGCTCAGTAACAAATTTTGAAAAAAATAGATACGTTCAATGGCAGCAAGTTATTCGTTTCTGAGCCAACAATAACCCCTGGTCAGGCAATTCAAGACAGGACTAGGTGTAATCAATAAGTCAGCCAAACAATAATTCAACAGTTTGGACTTATAGTGCATACTTCAGTTGTGTGTATGTTTATGTGCATGTGTGTGTGTGTGTGTGTGTGTGTGTATGGGTGTTTGAAAGAGTGCGGAAGATTATAGGGTTTGAACAAAATGCATATGAATGCCTGGGTGTCTGTGTACAGTGCGTCCGGAAAGTTTTCACAGTGTTTCACTTTTTTCACATTTTGTTATGTTCCAGCCTTATTCCAAAATGGATTAAATTCATTTTTTCCCTCAAAATTCTACACACAACACCCCATAATGACAATGTGAAAAAAGACTTTTTGTGATTTTTTTTCAAATTTATTAAAAATAAAAAAAACTAAGAAATCACATGTACATAAATATTCACAGCCTTTGGAAGCTCAAAATTGAGCTCAGATGCATCCTGTTTCCACTGATCATCCTTGAGATGTTTCTACAGCTTTATTGGAGTCCACCTGTGGTAAATTCAGTTGATTTGACATGATGTGGAAAGGCACACACCTGTGTATATAAGGTCCACAGTTGACAGTGAATGTCAGAGCACAAATCAAGCATGAAATCAAAGAAATTGTTTGCAGACCTCCAAGACAAGATTGTCTCAAGGCACAAATCTTGGGAAGGGTACAGAAAAATTTCTGCTGCTTTGAAGGTCCCAATGAGCACAGTGGCCTCCATCATCCATAAATAGAAGAAGTTCAGACCCACCAGGACTCTTCCAAGAGCTGGCTGGCCGTCTAAACTGAGCCATCAGGGGAGAAGGGCCTTAGTCTGGGAGGTGACCAACAACCTGATGGTCACTCTGTAAGAGCTCCAGCTTTGGTCTAGGAAGAGAGGAGAACCTTCAAGAAGGACAACCATCTCTGCAGCAATCCACCAATCAGGCCGGTATGGTAGAGTGGCCAGACAGAAGCCACTCCTTAGTAAAAGGCACATGGCAGTTCACCTGGAGTTTGCCAAAAGGGACCTGAAAGACTCTCAGACTATGAGAAACAAAATCCTCTTGTCTAATGAGACAAAGATTGAACTCTTTGGTGTGAATGCCAGGCATCATGTTTGGAGGAAACCAAGAACTGTTTGTAACCACACCAATGTTGGTGGCAGCATCATGCTGTGGGGATGTTTTTCAGGGGCAGGAACTGGGAGACTAGTCAGGATAGAGGGAAAGATGAGTGCAGCAATGTACAGAGACATCCTGGATGAAAACCTGCTCCAGAGCGCTCTTGACCTCAGACTGGGGTGACGGTTAATCTTTCAGCAGGACAACGACCCTAAGCACACAGCCAAGATATCAAAGGAGTGGCTTCAGGAAAACTTTGTCAATGTCCTTAAGTGGCCCAGCCAGAGCCCAGACTTGAATCCAAGTGAACATCTCTGGAGATATTTGAGAATGGCTGTGCACCGACGCTTCCCATCCAACCTGACAGAGCTTGAGAGGTGCTGCAAAGAGGAATGGGCGAAACTGCACAAAGATTTGTGTGCCCAGCTTGTGGCATTATATTCAAAAAGACTTGAAGCTGTAATTGCTGCCAGAGGTGCACCAACAAAGTACTGAGCAAAGGCTGTGAATACATAGGCACATGTGATTTCTTAGTTGTTTTTTTTTTTTATTTTTAATAAATTCTAAAAAAATAAAATAAAATAAAAATAATTTTGTCATTATGGGGTATTGTGTGTAGGATTTTAAGGAAAAAAAGAATTTAATCCCTTTTGGAATAAGGCTGTAACATAACAAAATGTGGATAAAGTGAAATGCTGTGAATACTTTCCAGATGCACTGTATGTGAATGAGGGGCTCTTTGGTAATCCTTTCCGATGAATTGCAGGGAATTTTTTTTTTTTTTTCTGACCAAAGAAAGGCCCAGCAGAGGGACGAGGTGTTCTAATATCTCAATGGTTTGTCAATAACGCTGCTGGCGGTTTCAAAGTCTATTCTGTTCATTGCTCCATCGATTGGGTAAACCCAGCACCGGGCACAACATGAGCCTCTCTGTCTCCCACACTAAACTTTTTGATCTCCCTTTCTTCGTGTTGATGTTTAGGAAAAATATTGGGATCTGTGTGCCATCAATTGCAATGGCCTGTTATCTGCTTTTACCAACACTTACTATATAGTCATGTGGATTAAATTGCTAATTATGGATTCTACTGTATGTCAGCTATTTATCTCTTAACATTTAAGACAACTGGAATAACTGCAGAATAAATGGTGCAAAAACAATTTTAAACACATATTTCTGGGTAGCTGTGTTTTCTCATCAGTCATAATACAAGCCCCCGAAAGTAGAAATGTGTCCTTTTTCAAAGTTTTTAATTGGCACATGATAGGAAAAGATTGCAGTATTGAGGTGCTAGACAGAAGACACGCTTCACCAGGAGTAAATCCAGTGACACTATGGAGAGATCTTACTCATAAAAACACCTTCAAGGGGTCATTGACTGAAAAATTGTGTTTTTGTAGGTTTTAACCTTCTGAAATTTGTCTATTGGTGACAAGATTATTGAAAAGAAATGTCAAAACACTAAGTTCTCTTAAAAAAATCCAAACAGATTTTTTTTTTCTCAAGGAAGCTGTTTTAACTCTTACAGATATTTTAGTAAACATCACTAGCCTTGATATCTGCATGCTACTCTATTATTGACCAACCTACCTGTCGAGAGGAGACAATGGTGTCAGCTTAAGTGCTAACAGTGTACTAGGAGGCTTGCTTTCCAAGCATAGTTTATATTGTTGTTTTCTTTAGATTTCAGGATGTGGCAGGGATTATCAAGACATAAATGAGGGCAGTTAAGAAGAGGCTGAAGAGTGGAAAGGCAATTGGTCCAGATGATATACCTGTGGAGGTATGGAGATAATTAGGAGAAATGGCTGTGGACTATTTAAGTAGACTGTTTCACACAATCTTGGAAAGTGAGAGGATGCCTGATGAGTGGAGAAGAAGCGCTTTGGTACCAGTTTTCAAGAACAAAGGTGATGCTCAAAGCTGTAGTGACTACAGAGGCAGCCACACTATGAAGATATGGGAAAGAGTTGTTCAAGCCAGGTCAGGAAGACAGGTCACAATCAGAGGGCAGCAGTACGGTTTCATGCCAAGAAAGAGTACTACAGATTCAGTGTTTGCTTTTAGGGTGTTGATGACAAAGTATAGACAAGACAAGAAGGAGCTGGGGTGGGATAATATCAGGGATCAGTTCTTAGCTCCTTCTTGTTTGCCATGGTGATGGAAAGGCTGAGACACAAGGTTGGACCATGATGTTCACAGATGACATTGTGATCTGTAGTAAGAATATGGAGCAGGTGGAAGAGAACCTGAAGAGATGGAGGAAAAGCATCTCACAAAAGTGAGTACACCCTTCACATTTTTGTAAATGTTTTATTATATCTTTTCATGTGACAACACTGAAGATATGACACTTTGATACAATGTAGTCACTGCACAGCTTGTGTAACACTGTAAATTTGTTGTCCCCTAAAAATAACTCAACACCCAGCTATTAATGAGTACACCCCTAAGTTAAAATGTCCAAATTGTTCCCAATTAGACATTTTCCCTCCCCGGTGTCATGTGACTTGTTAGTGTTACAAGGTTTTAGGTGTGAATAAGGAGCAGGTGTGTTAAATTTGGTCTTAACGCCCTTACACTCTCTCATATTGGTCACTGGAAGTTCAACAGGGCACCTATTGCAAAGAACTCTCTGAGGATGTGAAAAAAAGAATTGTTGCTCTACATAAAGAACTTGTCTGTTCTTTTCTTCTACTTCTCTACCCCCCCCCCCCCCCAGCCAGTCACAGCAGATGATAGCCCCTCCCTGAGCCTGGTTCTGCTGGAGGTTTCTTCCTGTTAAAAGGGAGTTTTTACTCCCCACTGTCGCCAAGTGCTTGCTCACAGGGGATCGCCTGATTGCTGGGGTCTTTCAGCAATTGTGGAGGTTTCCCCTTCAGTTGAAAGTGCTATGCAATAACTGTTGTTGTGAAATGGTACTATATAATAAAGTTGAATTGAATTGAATAAAGATGGCCTAGACTATAAGAAGATTGCCAACACCATGAAACTGAGCTGCAGCATGGTGGCCAAGACCATAGAGTGGTTTAACAGGAAAGGTTCCACTCAGAATAGGCCTCGCCATGGTCAACCAAAGGAGCTGAGTGCATGTGCTCAGCGTCATATCAAGACGTTGTTTTTTTTTTAAATAAACGTATGAGTGCTGCCAGCATTGCTGCAGAGGTTGAAGGGGTGGGGGTCAGCCTCTCAGTGCTCAGACCATCCGCCGGACCAGGTGAAGAGTACAAAGACAAGTGTGTCTTGCCTATAGCCAAGCTTGGTGGTGGAAGTGCTGGTTTGGTGCTGCGTGAGTGCCGCTTGTACTGGGGAGCTACAGTTCATTGAGGGAACCACGAATGTCAACATGTACTGTAACATACTGAAGCAGAGCATGGACCCCTCCTTTCGGAAACTGGGTCAAAGGGCAGTGTTCCAACATGATAACCACCCCAAACACACCTCCAAGATGACCACTGCCTTGCTAAAGAAACTGAAGGTAAAGGTGATGGACTGACCAAGCATGTCTCCAGACCTAAATCCTATTGACCATCTGTGGGGCATCCTCAAACGGAAGGTGGAGGAGGGCAAGGTTTCTAACATCCACCAGCTTTGTGATGTTGTCATTGAGGAGTGGAAGAGGATTCTAGTGGAAACTTGTGAAGCTCTAGTGAACTCCATGCCCAAGAGAGTTAAGGCAGTGCTGGAAAATAATGGTAGCCACACAAAATATTGACACCTTGGGCACAATTTGGACATTTTCACTTAGGGGTGAACTCACTTTTGTTGCCAGCAGTTTAGATTAATGGCTGTGTGTTGAATTAGTTTGAGGGGACAGCAAATTTACACTGTTGCACAAGCTGTACACTGACTACTTTACATTGTATCAAAGTGTCATATCTTCAGTGTTTTCCCATGAAAAGATAAAATAAAAAAATTACAAAAGTCTGAAGGCTGTACTCACTTTTGTGAGATACTGTATGCTTTTGAGAGAAATGGTAAATGGTGCTCAGTTATTTAGTGTTTTGGTTTTTTTTTTCCTCATCCCTGTATGACCAAAGCGGTTTACAGATCTTGCTATCCACCCATTCACACACTGATGGTGGCGGAGCTGCCATACACATGTGCTGACCTGACACACCAGTAGCAACTGGGGGTTTAGTGTCTTGTTCAAGGACATTTCAACATGCAGACAGAGTGCGAATCAAACCCCTGACCCTCCAAGCTGACAACACTACACTTGCACCACAGCCGCCCCCATAGCTGAGAAGAGGAATAAAAGCAAGTCAAAGCAAGACAGAATACTTGTGTTTAAATGAGAGGGAAGCAGGTGTAATGGTAAAGATGCAAGGACTATATGAAGGTAGATGACTTTAAATACCCAGGATCAACTATCCAAAGCAATGGACAGTGCACAATAGAGGTGAAGAAGAGAGTGCAGTTAGGGTGGAGTGGGTGGAGATGAGTGTCAGGGGTGATTTGTGACAGAAGGGTAGCAGCTAGACTGAAAGGGCAAGATTTAAAAAATGGGAGTGAGACCTGCTATGATGTATGGTTTGGAGACGGTGGCACTAACAAAAAGACATGAGTTGACGATTTTCTCATTCTCATTGGGAGTGACTAGGAAGGACAGGATTAGAAATGAGTATTTCAGAGGGACATCTCAGGTTGAGTGGTTTGGAGAAAAAATAAGAGAGGCAAGGTTGAGATAGTTTGGACATGTGCAGAGGAGGGATAGTGGAGATACTGGACAAAGGATGCTGAGGATGGACCTCTCAGGCAGGAGGAAAAGAGGAAGACCACAGAGAAGATCCAGGGATGTAGTGATGGAGGGTTGATGTTACAGAGGAAGATAAAGGGATAGGGTGAGATGGAGGCAGATGATCCACTGAGGAGACACCTAAAAGGAGCTGCCAAAAAAAAAAATCATATTTTTTTAGATGTACTAGTATACAGCACCGTTGGATTACATGGGCCAAACAAAGAGTGCTTCTGTCACCAAGAACATTATTTTTTTTTTGATAATTTGCTGTACAGTGGTGTGAAAAAGTGTTTGCCCCCTTCCTGATTTCTCATTTTTTTTGTATGTTTGTCACACTTAAATGTTTAAGATCATCAAACAAATTTAAATATTAGACAAAGGTAACACAAATAAATAGAAAATGCAGTTTTCATGTCAGCGTTCATGACTCCACCATAAGAAAGAGACTGGGCAAAAATGGATTGCATGGCAGAGTTCCAAAACGAAAACCACTGCTGAGCAAAAAGAACATAAAAGCTTGTCTCAGTTTTGCCAGAAAACATCTTGATGATCCCCAAGACTTTTGGGAAAACACTCTGTGGACTGACGAGACAAAAGTTGAACTTTTTGGAAAGTGTGTGTCCCACTACATCCAGAACGAAAGGAACATTATACCAACAGTAAAATATGGTGGTGGTAGTGTGATGGTCTGGGGCTGTTTTGCTGCTTCAGGACCTAGAAGACTTGCTGTGGTAAATGGAACCATGAATTCTGCTGTCTACCAAAAAATTCTGAAGGACAATGTCTGGCCATCTGTTCATGACCTCAAGCTGAAGCGTACTTGGGTTCTGCGGCAAGACAATGATCCAAAACACGTCAGCAAGTTCACCTCTTAATGGCTTAAGAAAAGCAAAATGAAGACTTTGGGGTGGCCTAGTCAAAGTCCTGACAAATATCTGATTGAGATGCTGTGGCATGACCTTAAAAAGGCGGTTCATGCTTGAAAACCCTCCAATGTGGCTTAATTACAACAATTCTGCAAAGATGAGTGGGCCAAAATTCCTCCACAGCGCTGTAAAAGACTCATTGTCAGTTATCGCAAACGCTTGATTGCAGTTGTTGCTACTAAGGGTGGCCCAGCCAGTTATTAGGTTTAGGGGGCAATCACTTTTTCACACAGGGCCATGTAAGTTTGGATTTTTTTTTTCCTTACACACCTTAACACCTTCATTAAAAAAATACATTTTGTGTTTACTTGTGTTATCTTTGTTTTGTGGCCGACACACATTGTGGACTCATGCTGCCACAGAGACAGGACTGCGTGTGTATTGTGGGGTGTCACGTCTGCAAGGACTGAGGACTCGAATCTACAGGAGATAACAAGGAAGTGTGAGATTTGTCTCTTTGTCCCACAGAAGACGCCCCGGAGGGTATTCCGGTTCATCAGGAAATGAGAGACAATGGTGAAGCTTCAAAGGGATGCTTTGTAACTGTATGTTGACTGAAGACACCATGTGACTTGAATTCTGATGCTGGAAATGTATAAAAGGTTGTTGAGATATGATTCTGTCTCTTTCCTGCTTTGAGAATGCTAGAAGCTGTGTTCTGTCAAATAAAGCTGGTTTTATGACTGAAACTCAGCCTCGTTATTTGAGCATGCTTCTACACTGGTGACCTACGACGGAAAATGAGCAGACAGAATTCTCCCGAGCGGGGCTCGGTGGAAGCCAGCCTGATGGCCGCCTCCACGATCCGGCTGCCCGATTTCTGGCAGCACAGCCCGCGCTCATGGTTTAGCGCAATCGAGGCGCAGTTCAACCTCCGGAGAATCTTCAACGACGACACAAGATTCTACCACATGGTAGCGAAGCTGGACAGCGACATGGTCCAGAGAGTGGAGGATCTGGTTAATCATCCACCAGACAGCAACAAGTACAGCGCATTGAAGGACGCGCTGATCAGCCATTTCACCCCCTCAGTCCAACAACGAGCAGAGGGGCTCCTGGCACTGACGGAGGCAGAAAACGATAGACCTGCGGACCTGATGGTGAAGATGCTGCAGCTCAAAGCCTCTGAGGATGGCGAATTCATTTTCGCCCACCTTTTCCTTCGAACCCTACCACCAGCAGTGAGAGTGGCCCTGGCAGAGTCACCCCGATTGGCCAAGCGAGACTACCATGGGTTGAGCAAGGAGGCGCAGAAGTTGGTCGACGCCCACAAGCGGAACGCGGTTTCGGCCGCGGCGGCCAGTCCGGGAACGGCGTCCGGAGACAGTGCGGGTCCAGCGGCCGCGGCGCCAGACACACCAACAACGGCGGCGACAGGAGCCAGACGACGCAGAGCGGAGAACGGCTTGTGCTTCTACCACCGCCGTTTTGCAGAGAGAGCGCACAGGTGCATCCCACCGTGCAATTTTAAGCGCCAGGGAAACGCCAAGACCGAGGGCCGGTAGCAGCTGTGACCCTCGGCAACGAGAACAGGCTGCTTTACCTGACGGATGCACGCTCGGGGAAACAGTTCCTCGTGGACACGGGCTCTCAGCTGAGCTTCGTCACACCCACCTACGCGGAACGGCTGTCGCCTTCTAAAGCCCCCTGGGTGTCAGTGTCAGCAGCGAACGGCTCCACGATTAAAACGTTTGGTGAGAGGACCATGCTTCTGTCCTTACAGGGCCGTTCATTTGAGTGGACATTTATTGTAGCAGCAGTCAGTTGTAACATGTTAGGGGCTGATTTTTTGTGCTCACATGGTTTATTGGTTGACCTTGCTAATAGACGTCTGATTAATGCACTGTCCTTTCATTCTATTCCCTGCACAGCTCGGGTGGCCCCGCCAACTGCACATGCCAGCGTCTCAGCTGCGGGTGGTAAGTTTCACACTCTGCTTGCTCAGTTTCCAGCACTCACAGTCCCCACGTTTTCAGCAACGGTGGCCAAACATGGGGTAGAACATTTCATAACAACCACAGGCCCTCCCGTTTTTGCAAAGGCTTGGCGCTTGGACCCAGCTAAACTGGCCATCGCGCGCGAGGAGTTCACTAATCTGGAAAAACTAGGCATTGTTAGACACTCCAAGAGCGCTTGGGCTTCGCCGTTACACATGGTCCCAAAGGCTGACGGCTCGTGGCGACCTTGCGGCGATTTCCGCAGGTTGAACAACGTTTCAGCTCATGACCGCTACCCGATTCCGCACATTCAGGATTTTTCTGTTCATTTGGCGGGGGCGCGCATTTTTTCTAAAATAGACTTGGTGCGCGGCTATCACCAGGTTCCAGTGCGCGCGCAGGATGTACCCAAGACAGCGGTCATAACGCCTTTCGGCCTTTTTGAGTTCTTGCGCATGCCTTTTGGCCTCAAGGGGGCCGCGCAGACTTTCCAACGCATGATGGATGCAGTTTTACGTGACCTGCCTTTCGTGTTCGTTTATTTGGACAATATTTTGGTAGCCAGCACGTCCGAAGGCGAACATGAAAAACACCTCACAGCAGTTTTCCAGAGGTTGGCAGAGCACGGGTTAATAGTTAACCCAGCGAAGTGCCAGTTTGGGGTGGCGCAGATTGATTTTTTGGGACATCGCGTTTCGGCAGAGGGAGCAGTTCCCCTTCCAAATAAAGTGCGTGCCATAACGGATTTTCCGCAACCTCAAACGGTCAAGGCGCTTCAGGAGTTTCTAGGGATGGTTAATTTTTACAACCAATTCCTCCCAAGCGCAGCACGACTCATGCAGCCATTGTACACCGCGTTAAAAAAACAAAAGCCCGCAAATAAAGTTGAATGGTCTCCGGAGCGGGAGCACACTTTTGCCCAGGTCAAATCAGCCCTGGCAAACGCAGTTTTGTTAGCGCACCCAGTTCCAACGGCCCGCATGGCGCTCACCACTGACGCTTCCGATGTAGCGGTGGGGACGGTAGTTGAACAGTTTGTGGCGGGTACCTGGCAACCCCTCGCGTTTTTCAGCAGGACTTTGCGCGATAGTGAACGGAAATACAGCGCGTTTGACAGGGAGCTTTTGGCCCTACACTTGGCCATTCGTCATTTTCAGTTCTGGTTAGAAGGGCGACGTTTCACCGCTTTTGTGGATCATAAACCGCTAACGTTTGCGATGGCCAAAATTTCAGAACCCTGGTCAGGCCGGCAACAAAGGCAACTAGCCGCAATATCAGAGTTCACTACTGATATTCAGCATGTCGCAGGTAAACACAATGTGGTGGCAGACTGCCTCTCGCGTGCGGTAGCACCGCCAAGCCCCATAGGGGCAGACTCTGTAGCCATGGCCGCGGGCCCGGGCAGCGACGCGGGAGCGCGCGCAGCCCCGGTCTGTGTTGGGTTAGATTATGCAGCCATGGCTGCGGAGCAAGCAAACGACGCAGACGTGCGCGCGCTCCAGTCTGGACCAACAGGGTTAAGGCTGGAGCACAGGGTGCAACAAAACGGTATGCCCCCGCTAATCTGCGATGTCTCCACCGGACGGCCCCGCCCTGTGGTGCCAACCGCGTGGCGTCGCCGTGTTTTTGACTTGGTCCATTCTCTCGCGCACCCGGGGGTGCGCGCATCGATCAAATTGATGGGGGAGAAATTTGTTTGGCCCGGGTTGCGCAAACAGGTGAAGGAATGGGCAGCAGCCTGCGTAGCGTGCCAGCGAGCCAAAATACACAGACACACTAAGGCCCCGTTAGAACCTTTCCACATCCCCGCTAAGCATTTTGATCATGTGCATATTGACCTGGTTGGCCCGCTTCTGTTATCACACGGGCACACACATCTTTTGACGATGGTAGACCGCACCACGCGCTGGCCAGAGGCAATTCCTCTGACATCAACCACGGCGGAAGAAGTTGCGCGAGCATTTTTAGCAGCATGGGTTGCGCTTTTTGGTGTACCGTCGGACATTACGTCCGACAGGGGTCCCCAATTTATTTCCGAGCTATGGTCATCGATGGCCCGCAGCTTGGGGGTGAAGATTCATTGCACCACCGCGTATAACCCCCAGGCTAATGGTTTATGCGAACGCTTTCACAGGTCATTGAAAGCAGTCCTCAGAGCGTCGCTAACGGATACAAATTGGGTAGACAAACTTCCATGGGTTTTATTAGGGTTGCGTTCTGCACCTAAGGAAGATTTGCATGCTTCCCCGGCTGAATTAGTTTTCGCACAACCGCTCCGTTTGCCCGGGGAATTTCTTCCTGATAATCCCGCACCTAATGGCCCCCCCGCTCAGCCGTGGCAGAGCGGCTCAGGAGCAAACACGCTCCCTGGCCCAGTCCATCACAGTTTCCCACACGTTTTTGTGCCCAAGGCTTTAAAAAATGCAGAGTTTGTTTTTGTTAAACATGACGCCCAGCGTCCAAGTTTGCGGCCATTTTACGATGGACCGTTTCGAGTGCTGGAGACCGGGCAGAAGCATTTTCTGCTAGATTTAGGGGGCAGAAGGGAGCTGATTTGCATTAACAGGCTCAAACCCGCTTTTGTTCTGGCTGACGAGGAGGTGCAGCTCGCGAGGCCCCCCCCGCCGGGGCAGGCCACCGAGGGGACATTCTCCAAAGTCTTCACAGAAAGGTGCTAACAGCTTTAATCCACAGGTGCAGAGAGACGTTGCAGGTGCAGCCAAGCCAGGTTTCAGCAGATTCGGCAGAAGATTAAAACCTAGGCAGTTGGTGGATTGATTAGCGATGTATGGAGTGCTTTGTGTTTTTCTTTTTGTTATGCCATGCAGATTTTGCCTTACTAGACGTTTGGGGGGGGTAGTGTGGCCGACACACATTGTGGACTCACGCTGCCACAGAGACAGGACTGCGTGTGTATTGTGGGGTGTCACGTCTGCAAGGACTGAGGACTCAAATCTACAGGAGATAACAAGGAATTGTGAGATTTGTCTCTTTGTCCCACAGAAGACGCCCCGGAGGGTATTCCGGTTCATCAGGAAATGAGAGACAATGGTGAAGCTTCAAAGGGATGCTTTGTAACTGTAGGTTGACTGAAGACACCATGTGACTTGAATTCTGATGCTGGAAATGTATAAAAGGTTGTTGAGATATGATTCTGTCTCTTTCCTGCTTTGAGAATGCTAGAAGCTGTGTTCTGTCAAATAAAGCTGGTTTTATGACTGAAACTCAGCCTCGTTATTTGAGCATGCTTCTACAGTTTAATATTTAAATTTGTTTGCTGATCTGAAATATTTAAGTGTTACAAATACAATACAAATGAATGAGAAATGAGGACGGGGCAAACACTTTTTTCACACCACTGTAGATGTTTGTCATCATATAGAAAATTTTTATCAGCTGCAGCACAGCATTCAGACTGACCGCAGCCCTCAATAGTTGACGCAGATGGTGGGTGATCCCTGCCAGCTTGCAGAGAAATTCACCTCATTGGCATGGTCCCCCTGTGAACTGCGGGGACGAAGTGTATGACCGGTGCCAGATATCTCTTTTTCAAATTTAGAGCCTGGAATTAAAAGGCATACGGGTGCATCTCAATTAATTAGAATGTCATTGAAAAGTTGATTTATTTCATTAATTCAGATCAAAAACTTAAACTCATAGCCGGGGCGGGGAGGTGAAAAGTTCATAGTGGTCAAATTCAACCAAATGTGGGGTTTTTTTGAACATAGACATCCCTTTGATCCACACACTTCTTCCATCAGTGTTGCGGTGTTTGGATCCCTGCAGCTGAAAAATAAACCACATTTGGTCAAATTTGACCTCTATGAACTTTTCAGCATATGAACTGTTCACCCCCCCCCCATTATATCGATTCATTACACACAGAGTGCTATCTTTCAAGTGTTTATTTGCTTTAATTTTGATGGCTATTGCTTACAGCTCATGAAAAACCCATATTAATTTTCTCAAAAAATAAGAATATTGTTAAAAAGTTCAATATTGTAGACTCATGGTGTCACGTTCTAATCAGCTAATTTACTCCAAACACCTGCAAAGGTTTCCTGAGCCTTTAAATGATCTCTCAGTCTGGTTCAGTAGTCTACACAATCATGGGGCTGAGTTGCTGATCTGACAGTTTTCAGGAAGACCATCATTGACACCCTCCACAAGGAGAGTAATCCACAAAAGGTCACTGCTAAGGAAACTGGCTGTTCACAGGGTGCTGCACCCAAGCATATTAAGAGAAAGTTGAGTGGAAGGAAAAGGTAGAAAAGATGCACAAGCAACAGGGATAACCGCAGCCTTGAGAAGATTGTGACGCAAAGCATATTTAAGAATTTGGGGGAGATTCAAACGGAGTGGACTGCGACTGTTGTCAGAACATGGGCTGCAACTGTTGCATTCCTTATTTCAAGCCACTCCTGAACCAGAGACAGCATCAGAACCGTCTTAGCTGGCCTAAGGTGAAAACATAACACAGACGGTTGCTCAGTGGGCTAATGTCCTCTTTTCAGATGAGCATAGATTTTGCATTTATTGTAATTTGGAAATCAAGGTCCCAGAGTCTGGAAGAAGAGTGGAGAGGCACAGAATCCAAGTTGCTTGAGCTTCAGTGTGAAGTTTCCACATTCACTGATGATTTGGGGAGCCATGCCGTACAGCACACCAGTGCAGCCATCTACCAAGAAAATTTTAGAGCACTTTTTTTCTTTTTACATTTGTATTTCAAACATGTAAACAAAGAAAATAATAAGATATGATGGGAATTTTAAAAAAAGAAACATTGTAGACAAAAGATCTTCAACAACATTTTTGTATTAAATCAGATCGGCAATTTATGTTTGAAAAGGAGTAGGATGAAGTTTAAAAAACAAAAAAAAACAAAAAAACTTTTCCTAGTCCTACCCCATTTTACAGGCTTTTTATAAAAAAAAAAAATGAAACTCAGTTGTCAGTCACTCGTGTCAATGACTTTAGTCATTAACAAACCAGAGTAGAAATACTGCACATGCAATCAAAACAGGAAAGAAAGTAATAATAATATTAATCAATACAATATTCACTAGAGTCATACATTAAGGCCCAGAAGAAATCAGTCCAGCATAAATCTTATCAGTCCATTTCATAACTGTTCAATATATAATTTTTAAATAGTATTTTAAGTTTGGTGAGTAACCCACAGGTTTTCATTTCATCAGTAAAATTATTCCACAGTTGAACTCCTTTGGTTGAGATACAGTGGTATCTTGCATTAGTTCTTACTTGTGTTTTCTTTTTTTAATAAAAGGAACCCCCTTAGTTCATGTTGGGTTACTCTTGAGTAAAACAACCCTGGGATACTGTCAGGTAATTGTTGTTTCACTTTAAACATGATCTCAGCTGTTTTAAAATCCACCCAGTCTAATAAATTTGATTGTTTTTAATTTGCTGAAGAGTGGGTTTGATGGTCCTTTATTGCTGGATTTCTTTACTCTTCTTATTGCTCCCTTTTGAAGGATGACTATTTGATTTGTGTTTGTTTTATTATGTGTTAGCCCACACTTCTACACAGTAGAAAATCTATGGAAGGATGAGGGAGGAGTACAAAGTATACAATGTTGCTGATTTTAGACTATTTTAGACTATTGCACCTGTTTTGGTTCTTATATATTTTATATGTGGTTTCCAATTTAATTAATTTAATTAATTATGTTATTAGTCCAAGAAATTTTGTTTCAGCAACTACATCTACATTATTTACCATGATTTTCTTTTACAAATCAGTTGTACAATTCCCAAAGATAATGTATTTCATTTTACTTATATTCAGTGTTAGTTTATTTGCATCAAACCAACTCTTCATCTTTTTTTAATTCCATTTCTACAGTATCCAAGAGTCTTTCCAAATTATGACCATGGCAAAGTAAATTTGTATCATCCACAAATAAAATAATTTTCAATGATTTTGAAAGTTCACATAAGTTATTGATATATAAATTGAATAATAATGGCCCCAATGCTGAATCTTGAGGGACACCACACATAACTCAAGAATTTTGATTTTTTGTTGTTGTTTAATTCTGCATACTGATATCTATTATGTAGGTAGCTGATTAGCCAGGAAAAAAGCAGTTCCTCTGACTCCGTATCTTTGTAGTTTTTTTGTTTTTTTTTTCAATAGCAATTCATGGTCTATTGTATCAATTTTTTTTTTTTAAGTCCAGAAAAATTGTGACTGCATGCTCCTTGCTTTCAATTGCTGCTCTAATTTCCTCTACAAAATCTATAAGTGCATATGATGTCATCCTATTTGCCCTGAATCTGTATTGTTGGTCATACAGTACTTTATGCTTCACGATGAACTCTTCTAACTGAAAGAATATTTTTTCCAGTATTTTTGAAAATTCTGGAAGCATGGAAATGGGTCTGTAGTTTCTGATTAAATGTTTGTCTCCAGTTTTATACATTGGTGTTATGATTGGGTGAGCACGCTCCCCCTCCCTTCCTGTGGGATATTCCCCGGCTCCGCAGGTAATCCATACACCTGCGTCAGTGGACGCACCTCCTGTCTCTTCACCGCCAGCACTTAAAAGGACCAGTTTATGAACGCTCCAGTGCTGGCTCGTTGGGTTGCTGCCATCTCTGTGGTGTGTCCCTGGGGGTCGTTGTGCACCCCCCTGCTCCTTCATCATCGTCATCTCTCCGGATCACCTTATCCACCCGGTCAGACATTTCTCCAGCTCTACTCATCCGCAGCTTCTTCACCGAATCATCTTTGCCATACTGGGTTCCTCCGTCGGGCTCTCTGTTCCGATTCGCTGGGTTCTCCTCTGGCGAGTGAGGTGTTTTTTCCCGCTAATCCTGCGTTCACTCATTCAAAAAAATTGTGTTTAAACTTTGCCTCTCTGCGTGGTGTACATTCCCTGGTGTAGCATCTTGCACATGAGCTGATATTTCTTGTAATCATGACAGAACGAGCAAGCCACGAATTAGGCTCAGCAGGTGCTGCCCTCTACCGCCTCAACGTCATGGAGTGGCAGGTGGCCGTGCTGACTGAACAGCTGCAGACCATTATGCAGCAGCTGAGCACATTCACCAACCATCTAAACCACCTGTCTCGTTCGGGTCCTATCCCCCCACCTGCTATCCCAGTTTTTCCACCACCCGCCGAACAACCTCCGTTCCCTCACATTCCCCATATGTGGGGGAGATGGGGAAATGTAAATGGTTTCTGTGTCAGGTTCAGCTTTATCTGCGGCAGGTGGGCGGGGAGAACCCAGACGACATGTCCAAAATTCATTACATGACCCTCCTGCTGCGAGACCCAGCCCTCAGCTGGGCTCAGTCTATTTTATACAGTGCGAAGGGTCCCCAATACACTTTTTGATAGATTTATTGGTGAGTTCTCCCGGGCTTTTGATCGCTCGGAGAGCGTGGCTAACATCATGAGCTGTGTCTTGTCACTCCGCCATCGCAGTTGGTCTGCAGCTGACTATTCTGTGGAGTTTCGGGTCGTCGTGGCGCACTCTAGTTGGAATGATGTTTCCTTAAGAAGCGCCTTCCTGCAGGGTCTTAATGCCAACCTCCGTGACAACCTGGCAATTCATGCTGTTCCCTCCTCTCTGGATAAGCTCATAGATCAAGCCATCAGTTTTGACAACAGCTACTACAAACGTGCAAAAGAGCAGAAGGCCTCCTCCGGCCCACCTGTTTCACACCCGTTTTCCCCGGCTACTGGCACAGATGAGGCCGACTCCTCCTCTGAGGCTATGGTGCTTGGCTGAGGCCGTCTGACTCCGGAGGAGCACCAGCGATGGAGGAGAGCCGGTGCTTGCATGTATTGCAGCTCTCTTGAGCACAAGATATTTAATTTCCACCTAAAGCCTAAAAGAGGTGGCCTGACAGTACCTGTGGGGATCTGACGGGTAGGAACTCCATTCATCCCCCCGGTAACTTTTCCAATTCTGGCCCTCATTCAGTTGCCAGGGGTCGAGAGGAGGGTTTCGGCATTAAAAGATTCAGGGACAGAGCAGAATTTCATATCTTTGTGGCTCGTGTGGGAAATTGGCATTCCCACGAATAAACTGCCGACTTCACTAAATGTTGCGGCATTATCAGATAGTTGTGTGGCATCTATTACCGATTGCACTGCGCCGATTCCGCTTCTTCTTTCTGGGAACCACTGGGAGACCATATCGTTCTTTATTCTCCCTAGTTCATCCTCCCCGGTGGTTCTGGGGTATCCGTGGCTTTCCTGGACCATCAACCTTATCCAACGGGTGTTCTGGTGGCCCACGCTGCGGACGGACATCCGGGATTATGTTAAGGCTTGTGAAGTACGCACCAGAAACAAATCTGACTGTTACCCTCCCGCTGGAGGGGATAAGGAGCTGAGTACATGTTTCTCCAATGATTCTCTTTCAGCCTTGGAGGGGTCAGGTTGTTGCCCAGTGGTGGAATCCTCAGAGCTTGCAGCTGCACTAGCATAGCTCCAGTGTCTGGTATTTAGAACAGCGATTATCAGATAATTAATCCTGGACTACTGTTCATGGTCTGCAACACAGTTGCAAGAAAGTGTAATCTTTGTTATATATCCATCCATCCATCCATCCATCCATCTCCTACCGCTTTTCCGGAGGCCCGGGTCGCGGAGGCAGCAGTTCAAGCAGAGAAGCCCAGACTTCCTTCTCCTCCGCCACCTGCTCCAGCTCTTCAGAGAGGATACCAAGGCGTTCCCAGACCAGCTGGGAGACATAGTCTCTCCACCGAGTCCTGGGTTTGCCCCGGGGTCTCCTCCCAATGGGACGTGCCAGAAACGCCTCAAGTGGGAGGCGTTCAGGAGGCATCCTAATCAGATGCCCATACCACCTCAACTGACTCTTTGCAATGTGGAGGAGCAGCGGTTCTACTCTGAGCCTCTCCCGGATGACTGAGCTCCTCACCCTATCTCTGAGGGTGAGTCCAGCATTCCTGCGGAAAAAGCTAATTTCAGCCGCTTGTATACGCAATCTTGTTCTTTCAGTCATTACCCAAAGCTTGTGACAATAGGTGAGAATAGGAATGTAGATTGACTGGTAAATCGACAGCTTTGCTTAGAACTAAGCTCCCTCTTCACCACAACAGACCAGTACAACATCCGCATCACTCCAGATGCTGCTCCGATCCGTCTGTCAATCTCTTGCTCCATTTTCCCCTCACTCGTGAAAAAGACCCCAAGATACTTAAACTCCTCCACTTGGGGGAGGAGCCTGTCCCCAACCCAGAGAGGACAATCCACCTTTTTCTGGCTGAGGACCATGGACTCGGATTTGGAGGTGCGGATTCTCATCCCAGCTGCTTCACACTCAGCGGCAAACCGTCCCAGCAAGAGCTGTAGGTCATTGCTGGATGAAGCCAACAGGACAACATCATCTGCAAACAACAGAGATGAGATCCTGTGGTCACCAAGCATGACACCCTCCATTCCCTGGCTGCGCCTAGAAATCCTGTCCATAAAAATTATGAACAGGATCGGTGACAAAGGGCAGCCCTGGCGGAGTCCAGCTCTCACTGGGAATGAGTCCGACCGAGTGTTGGCAATACAAACCAAACTCTCACAACGGTCGTACAGAGACCAAATAGCTCGTAACAACAAGCCCGATACCCCATACTCCCGAAGCACTCCCCACAAAAAAACCACGAGGGATGCAATCAAATGCCTTCTCCAAGTCCACAAAACACATGTAAACTGATTGGGCAAACTCCCGCGAACCCTCAAGAATTCTCGAGAGGGTAAAGAGCTGGTCCAATGTGCCACGGCCAGGACGAAAACCACATTGCTCCTCCTGAATCCGAGGATCGACCACCGGGTGGACTCTCCTCCCCAGTACCTTGGCATAGACTTTCCCAGGGAGGAAGAGGAGTGTGATCCCTCTAAAGTTGGAGCACACCCTCCGGTCCCCTTTTTTTAAGAGAGGAACCACAACCCCGGTTTGCCATGCCAAAGCCACTGCCCCCGACCTCCACGCAATGTTGCAGAGGCGTGTCAACCATGACAGCCCTACAACATCCAGGGCCTTGAGGTACTCAGGGCAAATCTCGTCCACCCCTCATGGATCGTCACCTTATCGTGGTGGGGGGGTTGCGTGCCCCTGTGATCCCAGGAGCTATGTTGTCTAGGGCAATTTGCCTCTGATAGGGTCACCCAAGACAAACTGGTCCTGGGTGAGGGGCCAGACTAAGAACGATCCAACAGACTGTCATGATAAATTCTAGATCAAGGATTCAGTGTACCCCGCCCAGTATGGGGTTACCGGGGCCCCACCCTGGAGCCAGGCCTGGGGGAGGGGCTCGATGGCTAGCGTCTGGTGGCCGGGTTTCAACCCATGCAACCCGGTCGGGCTCAGCCCAAAGGAGTTACATAGGTACACCCTCCAGTGGGCTCACCACCTGCAGGAGGGATCATGGGGGTCCGGTGCTATGTGGATTAGGTGGCGGTGAAAGGCGGAGACCTTGGTGAACTGATCCCAAGCTTTCTAAACTACATATATATATATATATATAGTGTTCCTTTATTGTGAGTTTACTCATATTCAAGGAACACTTTTTAATCTGAGTAAGCTGGACTAGCCTGCCACAATTTCGATATCCAGCTTATTTTGTCCCATTAAAATCTGATGTGTTTTCAAAGTGTTCCCTTTATTTCTTTGAGCAGTATATATATATATATATATATATATATATATATATATATATATATTTTTTTTTTTTTTTTTTTTTTTTTTTTTCTATGCTGCATTTGTTGAAATTTTTGCTGACATGAAGTCCAAGGATTTCTTGATCTCCTATAGGGATGACAAAAAAGACTAGCTCCTCCCACTGGTTACCTGAGGTTAATGCAGTTATAGGGACTGTGTGTTTTATGACTTGAGTGAGGGGCTGGCCTGACAGAGATATGAATCTCTGGGGCTGAGGTAACTGAGTGCAGGGGTTATCATACTTGGTTGCCAGACTCTCAGAAATAAAATTTTGCTCAGCTCCTTAGTCCACTAGTGTTGAGCCAAAATACTCAGTAGACTGGAGGATTAAGCGCACGGGAAGAACAAGGTGGTTTCCTGGGGGCTGCAGGTCATGATAGCGGCTTCCAGGAGAGGTGGTCAATTAATGAGGAGAGAAAGAGAGGCAGACAGGAAGGACAGACAGGAACCCTTACAGTTTGTTATTGTCACTCATTATTGTCTGGGCATTTATGTTCCGCTCAGTCTTCAGTTTGCTGTTGCGTCATAAGCCTAAGTTGTGTTCCTCTCCAGTATTTTGTCTGGTTGTGTTTATTATGTAAGTCTGTCAGTTATTATCCAGCCTACAGCTGTGCCTTTTGCTATTAAACCCTGCTGAACATCATCTCTGCATTTGGGGCCGTCCTTGCTGCCTTCCTGGCAGCAGGATATGAGAGTACGATGCAACTATAAAAGGACCCAGAAAGATGACGCCACCTGTTAAAGACTCAGCAGGTGGACATTGGTACTCCATGAGCCTGTGGTTGGAGCTTTGCAGTGCTTTAACGGAAATTGATGGGCTTATTTCTTGTGCTCGTACTTTTCTTAGCCAAAAATCGGCTCTGTGGTATCTGGGGCTTGTGGAGGCGGCTATTCACCACCATTCACGGCTCGCGGAGCACACTGAGGGGGTGGAAAGGATCACCCTGGTGTCTGACCTGCAGCATGAAAACCCCCAGGATGAGAAGGAGTTAGCTGAACAAGCCGAAGTCTGTGCCAACGAAGAAGCGCCCTCTGGTTTCGGTACCTCCTGCTCCTCACTAATCAACAGCTCAAGCCCCACCTCCACCTCCCAAGCAGCAGCCTTCTGCACCATGGGTGCAATGGGAGATTTCTGCCACCAAGAGGGAGCAATTTTGGGCATCAAAGCTGCTATTCAGCAGTCCTGGATGGAAGGAAAGCTCTGGGAGATGTCGCCCCTCTCGACACTGTGCGCCATAACCTGCAAAAGTCCTGCATTGTGCACACACCAGCTTCTTGCGACTGCATGATTTCTTCTCACCAGTTGGTCACCGTAGCCATCCGGAGACATTTGTTTGGTTCTCCAGTGGCAGATTCAACAGCAGGGCAGCCTCAACGGCAATGGAGCTGGGGACAAGGCAAGTACCATTTTCTGATTTTTTAACACTTTAGCTGTCCCAGTTGCCATATGGTGACTGTGACGGTTAAAGTGTGGTCAAGAACCCTAGTGGTCAAGAGTGGTAAAAAAATTTTGTCTATAAAATAGTTCAGATTTCCAATGCTATAACTTGAAAATTGCAAGAGATAATGGCTTACTGTCAATTAGAAAGATGTAGAATATGATCCAAAGTTTCAGATAGGAATAAATTTATGCATCTAATTTGCAAAATGTCGCAGCAGCTATATAAATTATATAACTCAGTCAACAGTGGACACACTTACACAAAGAATGGTTTGTTTTTTTGACACCGTTTTGTCTACAGGGATATGTTTGTATCTAATCTTCTAATAGCTGTCTGTCTCTCTGTTTTGGCCCTGCGATGGACTGGCGATCTGTCCAGGGTGTAACCTGCCTCTCGCCCAAAGATGCTGGGATAGGCTCCAGCCCCCCCGTGACCTGAAAAGGATTAAGCGGAAGAAGATGAATGAATGAATGAAAAAGGTGCTAGTCTTCCTTGCCTGTGGGGAGAAAAAGGACTTTGGTCTGTCTACCTTGACTGATGGTCGAAATGGACTTCCTGATTTATGATTCGTGAACCCAGGCTGAAGTAGACGATTCTGGCCTTCGTCCAGAAAGTGGGTCATAACAGAAAAGTGGGGGCTCATCCGAGTTATCTGACACCTGCACCACTTCTTGAGGGAGGAGGTGTTACACACCTCTCCATAGGGAATTGCTCAGTGGTGCAGTTCCTGACACCTTAGAGTATATCTCCGTTGCTAGCCGAGAGCTAGTGAGGATTTCCTTTTGCTCGGTGGTAAAGTAATGGTTTCCAGACCATTCTGTCATGGGTTCGAGACTCAGCCTGGGGTATTTGTAGGTGTTAAGTCTACCTTGCGTAAGTGCAGAAAAGACTTTGTGATTTGAGATTCGTGATCCCAGGCTAAAGTAGGCAATTCTGGCCTTTGCCAAGAAAGTGGGTCATAACATGCACACTCCAGTAGTGACTGTCCCGACTCATGTGCATGCTTCTTCAGAGACTGCTCCTTTCGAGACTATCATTCCAACATCAACAGCACCGGGATCCTTGCCAGTGGAGGAGCAGGAGTTAAGGTAAGTCCTTTTCTTTGTTTCCTTAATATCTGTATTAGAGAGGTCTTGTCTTACTCCTGGTAAGGAGAATCAGTTGCAACTTCCATCTGCTTCTGAGCTCTCCCCACCAAGCTCTTCCGCTGACTGTTTAGTGTGGTTCAAACGTCAACCTGTACCTCTTCCTCCCTGTCTTAGGTGGCGGCATCACAGGAGGATTTCTGGGCATCTGGACCGGATGTGCACCCGCCATCTCAGCCTGAGATTAGCACGGCCCAGCCATTTCATTCAGGAATCAGCATGTCCACACTATCAGCACATGAGGTCGTCATGCTTCAGTCATCTGATACAGAGGTAAGCGCACCCCAACCATCTCATCCAGAGGTCAGCGTGTCCCAGCCATCTCATCCAGATGCCAGCGTTCCTCAGTCACCTGTGTAATGTTAACCCTTGGTTCCAACTTATAAAATAATTCTTTGTTGAGAAAAAATAGCTTCACAACAAAAGTATGGTAATGAACTGCTTTTCTCACCCGAGACCGGCACTGTAACTGTACGCATTGGCCATAAAGTGGAAGTTAATCCCTTCTTCAGGACCTGGAATCATTTCTCCCTTTCATCTATTTGCCAAAGGAATGCCTCAAATGACAGTTATGGTTGATTTCCCCCAGGCTGGAAAGTCAAGATTCCTCATTAAACTCAAACAGTCTTGCACTGCCCTCTGGTGGACGACTCAGGAATTTTTTTTTTTTTTTTTTATCTTGCAGTGGAATTTATGAATTGTGGAAAATTAATTTGTTTATATTCAATATAGGACACTACTGAAGACATGACTGGATGCTGACAATTATTGTTTGAAATGCTTTTATTGATATGATTTGATATGTGTTGCTTTATTTTAAGGAATAAATTAATTTTTGCATGCCCCCATAAAGAAATAAACATTTACAATGTAGAGACATTGTTCTTTATTAAGTAAGATATGTTAGTCACTTAAATTTAAAGAATTTATGCTGGCATAGGCAGCATATACATGTTTTACGATATCAAATTCTCCTTCTCTCTCACTAGGAGACCCCCACAGCTCAGGCATTTGAACTGACCAATCGGGGTACAAACCTTTCTTCATTGCCTGTTTGGTCTGGTTTATGACTTCTGCTGAACAAAGAAACTCAATGTAATTGGTCCAGCTCAGTTTTTATGAAATTTAGTGAGATCCTGCCACACCCTGGAAAACTTTCCTTTGTCTCTCAGTTGGGGTGGTGTTCAGCCTGAGGAAGGAGCAGAATTTTTCTGCAATCACATATTTTCTATCTTTTAAGCAGGCCCATAGCTTCTCATGTACTGTGAAAATTGTTTTTTTCTTCTTTGAAGTTCACTTTTTACTCTTAATCCTTTTCCTTAAATTCCTGTGTTAAGAAGATTTTGTTTGATTTTTACACAGCTTAAACCAACTTATTCAACCCGCAACACTTCGGAAGAAATGGATCCGTGGTGTGTTTTTGTCTCAATTTGACTTTCTGATTGGACTTTGAACAATAAACCAGTATTATCAAGAATTTGGCAACCTGGCCAAATTCCTTTTCCAGCGTATAGAGAAGACCTTGCCCAGCGTGCTAAAAAAAAAAGAAAAAAAAAAAAAAAAGAAACAGCCTGTTTTGATTTCGGGAGCATGCCATAACTGTGGT
Organism: Pholidichthys leucotaenia; assembly: GCA_020510985.1. NCBI lineage: Eukaryota > Metazoa > Chordata > Actinopteri > Cichliformes > Pholidichthyidae > Pholidichthys > Pholidichthys leucotaenia. The sequence goes on from CM035840.1 coordinate 252,784,452, forward strand.
AAAGAACCTTTCTACCAGTTCTTCCAACAGAAATCACACCCATCCAGATGGAACAAGATCCAAATGGACTGCCTGCTATCCACTGGATATTGCTATTTTATGGTTTTCCAATTTTCAGTATATTGCCAAGTTAAACTATGGTTTTATTTGGTTCCACAAATGTTTTATTCACAGGTTATGCTCAGTAATTCAATAACAGTTTATGATGCTCATGACACATGTTGAATTTTCTGTTTTAAAGTCATCCAAATGTGTTAACCTATTCTTACATTTCTTATTAAACTATTGAAAGACAAATGGGAGTTATTGTTTGATTTCATGTCCATCTTCTTGATTATAAGAAGAAAAGAACTCACGTTTTTTTTTTTTTTGTTTGTTTGTTTGTTTGTTTTTTTGAGGACTGATTCATCATTGCTACAAATAAAGAATTGTTAATAAGATTGTCCATTATTTGGACTGGTGCCCCAACAAGCTTGTGAGTGTGTAATGGAAAAAAAAATCTTCATTCCTACTCACATTCATATTTACATTCAAATTTTCTGCGCATGAGGGTCATGTCTTTCCCCCGTCTAGTGGCCCATGGTCTTTGGTTGGCTGCCTGATGCCCTGTGCTCACCCTTCCCGTGGCCACTGGACTTTGGAAGGCCACCAGAACCATACTCCAGTTTGGGGAGCCATGGACTTTGGTAGGCCTCCTGACCTGCTTTGCTCTCCGGTCCGGTGGTCCTAGGACTCTAGAAGACCACCTGACCCATTTTGGACTTTGCTGTGGAGGGGGTACAGTTTGTTTCGGCCCGCCTGGCCTTTCCCCCAACGACTCACCCTGTGGGAGATTTGGGTTTTTTTTTTTTTTTTTTCTCTCGCTCTATCTTGTGGGTGTTTCCTTAGGGTCATCTGGAATCTGCTCTTAACCTCTTAAAATACTGTGGTGCACCGGCGCGCCCGTCACCCTCCTCCCTCTTGTGGTCAAGGTTTTTTATGAAGAAAATATTCAGTTTAGATATCAGACATTCCAAAGGCTATAACTTGAAAGTGGTAAGAGAAAATGTCTTACTGTCAATTAGAAAGATGTAGAATATGATCCAAAGTTTGAGATAGGAGTCAATTTATGCATCTAATTTGCATAATGTGACACCAGCCATATCAAATTACATAACTTTCTGTCAAAAGTGGACTTTGGACATATTTACACAAATAATGTTTTTTTTTTGTTTGTTTGTTTTTTTTGTCTTCATTTTTGTTTTTATTTTTTTGTTATCTTATTTTCAAAGCCTATGAACCAGAAAATAAGTACAATGTACACAAACTGATCAAAAACAATAAAGCCTACAGCTTGTTGTGTCTTCATTTGTCCATTTTCGTCATCCACGGTTTTTATTTTGTCTTCTGCCAGTAATTTTTGCTTTCTCTCCCACATCCAGAAACTTTTACATGTATGTTATGAATTATTCCGCCTCAATTTTGGTTACACTATGCCGCTGAACCAACACTATTTATCTCTGTCATCACGTGCAGCTCTGTCGATGACAGACGAAAGTGTACACGCTCCAGACCATCTTCTGCTGTCACATACGGTAAATATTTCCCTTCAGAAGCAAAATAATCTCTTTTAAGAATCATAGTTGGCAAAATTTGGAGCAAACACTTCCTTGTGGAAATATATGTTGCAATGGAGCCTTTGTTTACATTCTCTTCTTCGCGTTTCCGGAAATGATGTTTGAGGCGCCTCGTTTGGGTGAAGTCCTGCATTCCTCCAATGAAGAACAGTAAGCTATACGTGTCTTACACTTTGTGATGTGAAACGCTTGGTGCAACTGGGTTTTCTGTGCTTTTGGGACACATCATGTGACAGGCACAGAACTGCGCCAGAGACAGCAGGTGACGCTGACGTCTTATGACAGCCGGAACTTTAAATGGTTAAGTGGGGGGCATAATCATTGGGGGACATGTTTGCAAACATGCCCCACTCTTTAAGTAATGTTTTCATCCAGTTGTCAGTATGGTTATTCTAAGATAAGATAAGATAAGATAAGATAAGCCTTTATTAGTCCCACAATGGGGAATATATATATATGAGATGAGAGATGAGATGAGATTATATATATATACAGTATATATATATACATATATATATATATATATATATATATATATATATATATACAGTGGAGTAAAAAAGTATTTAGTCAGCCACCAATTATGCAAGTTCTCCCACTTAAAAGATGAGAGAGGTCTCCAATTTTCATCATAGGTATACTTCAACTATGAGAGACAAGATAAGAATAAAAAAATCCAGAAAATCACATTGAAGGATTTTTAATGAATTAATTGGTAAATTCCTCGGTAAAATAAGTATTTGGTCAATAATAAAAGTTCATCTCAATACTTTGTTATATACCCTTTGTTGGCAATGACAGAGGTCAAAGGTTTTCTGTAAGTTTTCACAAGGTTTTCACACACTGCTGCTGGTATTTTGACCCATTCCTCCATGCAGATCTCTTCTAGAGCAATGATGTTTTGGGGCTGTCACTGGGCAACACAGACTTTCAACTCCCTTCAAAGATTTTCTATGGGGTTGAGATCTGGAGACTGGCTAGGCCACTCCAGGACCTTGAAATGCTTCTTACGAAGCCACTCCTTTGTTGCTTGGGTAGTGTGTTTGGGATCATTGTCATGCTGAAAGACCCAGCCACGTTTCATCTTCAATGCCCTTGCTGGTGGAAGGAGGTTTTCACTCAAAATCTCACGATACATGGCCCCATTCATTCTTTCCTTTACACGGATCAGTCGTCCTGGACCCTTTGCAGAAAAACAGCCCCAAAGTATGATGTTTCCACCCCCATGCTTCACAGTAGGTATGGTGTTCTTTCTCCTCCAAACACGACAAGTTGAGTTTTTACCAAAAAGTTCTATTTTGGTTTCATCTGACCATATGACATTCTCCCAATCCTCTTCTGGATCATCCAAATGCTCTCTAGCAAACTTCAGACGGGCCTGGACATGTACTGGCTTAAGCAGGGGGACACGTCTGGCACTGCAGGATTTGAGTCCCTGGCGGCGTAGTGTGTTACTGATGTAGCCTTTGTTACTTTGGTCCCAGCTCTCTGCAGGTCATTCTCTAGGTCCCCCCATGTGGTTCTAGGATTTTTGCTCACCGTTCTCGTGATAATTTTGACCCCAAGGGGTGAGATCTTGCGTGGAGCCCCAGATCGAGGGAGATTATCAGTGGTCTTGTATGTCTTCCATTTTCTAATAATTGCTCCCACAGATGATTTCTTCATACCAAGCTGCTTACCTATTGCAGATTCAGTCTTCCCAGCCTGGTGCAGGTCTACAATTTTGTTTCTGGCATCCTTTGACAGCTCTTTGGTCTTGGCCATAGTGGAGTTTGTAGTCTGACTGTTTGAGGTTGTGGACAGGTGTCTTTTATACTGATAACAAGTTCAAACAGGTGCCATTAATACAGGTAACGAGTGGAGGACAGAGGAGCCTCTTAAAGAAGAAGTTACAGGTCTGTGAGAGCCAGAAATCTTGCTTGTTTGTAGGTGACCAAATACTTATTTTACTGAGGAATTTACCAATTAATTCATTAAAAATCCTTCAATGTGATTTTCTGCATTTTTTTTCTCATTTTGTCTCTCATAGTTGAGGTATACTTATGATGAAAATTGGAGACCTCTCTCATCTTTTAAGTGGGAGAACTTGCACAATTGGTGGCTGACTAAATACTAAATACTTTTTTGCCCCACTGTATATATATATATATATATATATATATATAGACACACAGTGCGGAGCATTATGGTTGGTGAATGTGCATTCACATTATTGGTGTGGTGAATTCTGCCCTTGCCTTTAGTTTTTGGTTCATTCAGTGTATCATTATCACCCTTTCTTCTTTCACACTGTGTTACTTGTTACGACAGTGTTGTTTATTTACTGTTTGTGCATTGTTATTGGTCATTTGTTAATTCTTCACAGCTGCACCTGATTGTGTCTCTCTTCCTCTCACCTTCTCCTCCTCTCTTTCTCAATGTGCTCCAGCCATCTGTTATTGTCATGAACCGGATGCTGGAGTTTTTCCCCATTCTCGGTCTCATGACTTTTTCTGCCTAATTACTCATTTATTGCATTTGATGCCTTTTGGGGTTTGTGTTTTTGCTCTGCTTGCCATTTTTCTGTTTGTGTTGGTGTAATATTTTTATTCTGTATTTATTGATATTTTTTTAGTATGATATTTAATTCTGTATATCTCTAGTGTTTTCTTTTTACTGTTGACAGCTGTGAGGGACATGAAGCTTGTGTGGTCGTGCCCTGTCAGATGTCAGTTTTGGTTCACCTCCCTCTCACTGTCCCAGCTGATCCCAATTATGCATTATTGCTTTCTCCTACCTGTTCAGGTACCCACACCTGTTTTTTTTATCATGTTAATGTGTTTTGATCCATATATAAAGGCTTTATTTCCATTTTTTTCTTTGCTGCTGAATTGCTTCTCTTCTCCTCATCTCCACCAGAGCTAAGCCTCACTCTGGTGCATATTTCTGTAAGTTTTTCTAACTCGTTATACTTTGTGTTTGGAACGATTAGTTGAATTTTGTGTTAGTTATTTTTTGTCAATAAATAATCCAAACTCACAGTTGGGTCTCAATTCTCTGCCCTAAGAGGCCATTTATGACAGAATTCAGTGGCCAGTGGAGACCCAGCCGCTGTGAGTTTGTTGATGTTTTGTTTTCGTCACTTGTCCGTGGCAAAGCTAGTTTTTTGTTTTTTTTTTCATTTTTTTCCCCATTTGGTTGCTCTCGTCCTCTAACCAAGAGCACCATGTCTGTGATGCCGGAGAAGTTCACCGAGGGATTGAATGAAATGGAGTAGTGGACATTGAGCATGCTGGAGGATATCTTATTATAGGCTCGAGCCTCTTGTACTCCTGAGGCAGCCTGAGAGTGTATAGAGGGCAGGGCCAGGTGCTTGAGGCACGGCCCCGCCTTTGGGACCACCCAGAGATCACTGATCTACTTCTCCCCATATTCCTCCTTTCACCTTCGAGCAATGAACTGGGGGAGACTACTCCGATGCCAGCACCTGAGCCGACAAAGAGCAAGCACTCACGCAACAAGAAACCTCCAGCCTTTCCCCACTCTCCCGCAGCGGCTCCGCCTCCTTCTCCTAAGCCTTGGCCAACTTCATCGGCTGAGGAACGGGAGGTGCACAGGCAGGTTTTTTTTTTTTTTTGGCAAAAACCGACCTCCTCCTGGAGGTTAAACCATGGCTCCTCCCGGATTTGGCTCATGAATTAGAGGAGCTCTCACCAAAGGAACCAGAATTGGAGCCGAAAATTGAGCTTCCCCTGACTCTGGAGCCTTTTCCTCTTCTTGATGTGCCCACACCTCAGCCTTCCGCTTGTCGCTGCCGATCTCCCAAATCCCGGGAGAAGAAAACTACCACCTCTCAGTCTGTAGCCCCTCTTACGCCCGGTTAGAAGCCACCCTCAGTAGAGCACATTCTGTGTCCTTTGTTTCCGGCTGAATCGTCAGCGCCTCCCTTCTCAGCAACTGCTGTCCCCTGCTTCTCCCCGGCGCTCTGTCCCACTGCCGAGAGGTCAATTGTTTTTCCTCTGACTCCGCCTGCCTCCATCTCCTCTGAGGCTGCTCCTCCAGAATCCTCTGAGGGGCCAACGTCCAGTGTTGTTACGGAGAGGGAGGACGCCATGCTAGCTGAAGCAGAAAACACCACACCCCGGGAAAACAGGCTAGTGCTTTGTTTTTGTTTGTTTTTTTCTCAATCACTTAAATATAAATTACCTTGTCTGATTCCCGGTGGTGAAACTCAGCTCATATTGTCCTCTGAGCTCTCACCACTTGCTGCAGCTTTAAGCCTTTTACCTTCTCTCTCCGTGTCTCTTCCCAATCTCTCTGAGTGCCAGCCAAGCCACCGGTCGATGGAGGAGCCTGCAGCCCTTGAGGACCTGGCCCCAGCCCTGATGCCACAGCCTGGGCAGAAAGACAGCACTGTTACTGAGCTGATGCCGGTGCCTACGATGGAGCGTCCCTGGACCTCAGCTACACCGGATCAAGTGCCTCCAGGAAGTGGACCCCCACTTAGATGAGTCACCGGCGTGGGTCACTTCGCCTTGGAGTCTGGAGACTGAATCGACAACCAAACCTGCTTCATGGGCCACCACGGCAGAGTTGGAGCTGGACCTCCAGAGGACCAGACCCGAGCAATCGTCACCTAGATCGACGGAGTCCTGGACAGCGTTGGAGCTCGAGTTCAGGCAAGTGCCCTCTTCATTTCTTGTTTTTTCTGTATTGGAGAGGTGTCTTCTGGCTCTTGGTGAGGAGAGCCAAGTGCAGCTTTCTGCTGCACTTTGCACCATTGGGGAGGAGTACCAGATGACATGTGTGGTTGGTCCACTTGACTATAGGATTGACCGCTCCCTCCAACCAGTGCCTCCTCTCCTCTAAAGCAAATTTAATGGCTAGGAGCTCTCGATCCCCTACGTCATAATTTCTCTCGGCTGGGGTAAGCCACCGAGAGAAAAACGCGCATGGGTGGAGCTTCTGATTGGAGGTTTAGCGCTGTGAGAGGAGAGTGCTCACCCCCGATTCAGAAGTGTCCACCTCTAGGGTAAACTGGAGCTGAGGATCGACCTGGGCCAAGATGGGCGTATTGGAGAACAGGCTTTTTAATTTAGAAAAAGCCTACTCGGCTGCCTCGGACCAAATAAATGGCACCTTAACTCTTTGAGTGTTTTTGTCACCGAATTACAACATAACCCCTAGTGGTCAAGAGTGGTAAATATTTTTTGTCAGTAAAATAGTTGAGATTTCCAAGGCTATAACTTGAAAGTGGTAAGAGATAATGGCTTACTGTCAATTAGAAAGGTGTAAAATAAGATCTGAAGTTTCAGATAGGAATAAATTTATGCTTCTAACTTGCATAATGTCACGACACCTCTTTAAATTCCATCCCTCCATCTTTTTCCGCTTAATCCTTTTCGGGTTGCACAGTAAAAACTGGACTTTGGATGTATTTACACAAAGAATGGTTCAGTCTTTTGACACCATTTTTTTTTTTTTTTTGCACAAAGGTACCTCAACATCTTATCTTCAAAGTATATGAACAAGAAATTAGTACAGTATAAAAAAAACAAACAAACAGAAAAGTCTCACTTGCTTTTGACAAAGGGGGGCTGGCTGGCTGGTTGGCTGGCTGGCGAGGTCGCTGCGTTTTCACAAATCCCCAAATGAGTACAAATCCCCAATGCAGGCGATCATGTGAGAGTGAGACGACAGGCGTAGTGCCGTGGTCTGCCACTAGGGGCACACAAATTCACACACTCAAAGGGTTAATGGAGGTGAGATGTGTAAGAGGCTGTGCTACCCCACTGTAGTTCCTGATGAACCTGCGATAAAAGTTTGCAATCCCCAAGAAGCGCTGGAGCTTCTTGCGGGAGTGGGGTGTAGGCCAATCCAGCAAAACCTTCACCTTGGCTGGGTCAGCTCTCAGCTCCTCCTCCGCCACAATAAATCCTAGGAATGAAGTGGTGCTGGTGGAAAACTCACACTTTTCAGTCTTCACAAAAAGTTGGTTCTCCAGGAGCCGTTGTAACACGGCCCTGACATGGACCTTATGTTCCTCTGGCGTGGGAGAAAAATGAGAATATCATCCAAATAAACAAAAACAAATTGATTCACCATATGGCAGAGGACATCATTAATGAGGCATTGTAAGATAGCGGGGGCGTTGGTCAGCCAAAATGGCATAACCAGATATTCAATCTGCCCCAAGTGTGTTTTAAATGCTGTCTTCCATTCGTCCCCCTCACAAATGCGGATTAAATGATACGCATTGCATAAATCAAGCACATGCTGAAGGAGTCCGAACACAGAGTTTACAGTATCAGGGGCAAAGGATATTTGTTTTTGATGGTAATAGCATTCATCTCCCAGTAATTGATACACGGGTGCAGAGATCCGTCCTTCTTACCAACAAAAATGAAACCTGCCCCAAGAGGACCCGAGGAGGGCCAAATGAGGCAGGCATTCAATGAGTCTTTAATATATCTCTCCACTGCCTCCCTCTCTGGACCAGAACTGCTATAAAACTGACTGGACGGCAGCCGTGCACCCGGGAGGAGGTCTATAGCACAATTGTATGAGCGGTGAGGAGGAAGTGAAAGTACTCTAGACCTACTAAAGACCTCCCCAAGGTCATGATAGACCTCGGGTACGAGGGTGAGGTCCGGTTGCTCTACCAGAGAGGAGGAGATGGGTAGACATGGTCAACATTCAGCCGAACTCAAACAGGATGCCAAACAATATGGACTCCAGAAGGAAATGGAGTCTTGTGCCCATTTAATAATAGGATTTTGCCTCCATAGCCAAGGGTACCTCAGGACCACCGGAGAGGATGAATTTGGGAAAACTATGAACGATAATTCCTCCTGGTGGTTCCCAGAAAGAAGGATGGAAATAGGTGCTGTGCATTCCGAGACTGACTCCACGTTCTGGCCTGATAGAGTAGTAACATTCAGGGAAGTGGACAATTTAGTCATGGGAATACCCATCTCCCGAATGAGTTAGGAGGAGATAAAATTCTGTTCCTCCCCTGAATCAATCAAAGCCGTAACCCTTCTCTTGACCCCTGGCAATTGGATCAGGGTCAAAATAGAGAAATTACCGGGGGGATGAGAAAAAGTCCCGCCCGTCAGACCCCTCTCGGCGACTGACGGGCTGCGTCTTTTTGGCTTCAGGTGGCAGTTGTCCAATCTATGCTTTAAAGAGCAACAGTACAAACACTCACCAACCCTCCTCCATCACTGGTGCTCTTCCGGAGTCAGCCAAGACTGGCCGAGCACCATCGGTTCAGAGGAGGAATCGGCTCCACCTGTGTCAGTAGCCTAGAGGGGCACACGCGAGAAGGGTGGGCAAGAGGAGGATTTGCGCTCCTTCACGCACTCGTGGTACTGGTAATCCAGGCCAACAGCCTGATCAATTAGACCGTCCAGGGAGAAGGGAACAGTGTTAACAGCTAGGTGATCATGGAGGTTGGGGTTTAAACCCTGGAGGAAGGCACTTTGTAGCGAAACATCATTCCATCCAGAGTCCGCCGCTTCGACCCGAAACTCCACAGAGTAGTCAGCTATAGACTGGCTTCCCTGGCGGAGAGACAAGAGGTGGCTCATTATGTTGCCCTCACTCTCTGTTCGGTTAAAGGTTCGGGACAATTTGGTGACAAAACGATCAAATGTGTAGATAGGACCCTCCGGGCTGTCAAGAACAGACCAGGCCAAACTAAGAGTCCAGTCGCACAGCAGGAGGGTCAGGAAATGGATTTTTGAAGTCTCGCCTGGGTACTTCTCCCTCACCTGACCCAAATATAGCTGACCATGACAAAGAAAATCCTTGCATTTCCCCACCTCCCCTGCATACGGGCCAGGTGAGGGAACGGAAGTAGCTTGGTGCACAATGGAAGAAATGGGGGCTGCACGCGGAGATGAAGGCCCTGAGCGAGACATATGGGCCAAATGCTCGGTGGCCATACTCAGCTGCTGCGTAATTGTTTCCAGCTGCTGCGTGAGTACGGCCACCTGCCCCTCTGTGGCGTCGAGGCTGTGAAAAGTGGAATGATCCACTGATCCAGCTTCCGTTGAACTCACATTGTGGCTGGCTTGTTCTGTCATTTTGATAGAATGAACAGCTCACGTGCAGGAGGCTACACAAGAGAAAACACTCACGATACAGAGAAGCAATGTCTAAATAGTTTATTAGTTTCAAAAGAGGAGCACTGCTTATAGAAAATGTCACTCGCCAGGGGAAGACTCAGCCTGTGGGGAGATACGAGAGCAATCAATAGGTGAAGGGAGGTAGGGAACTGGGAAGACAAATTTGTCATGTTAGCCGAGCAGAGAACCCGACAGAGAACCCAGCAGTAATAGAAGAACCTGGAAGCTGGTTGGGGTTGGAGATGGGTGGTGTCTTATCAGGTGGAGATAGGAAGCTGAGGTGGGGTGAGGATGATGGAGCAGGTGAGCGCACAATAATCCCCAGAGATGCGCACGGATGGCAGCAACTTGGAAAAAGAGGAAAAAGGAATGTGAGTTGACAAACCTCTGTGATAAATTCAAACTTACTTGCTGTTGGCATAGGCACTATACCTCAACTGAAACTTCCACTTGATGGTCCTGATAAGCGCTGGCAAGGAAGAGGCGGCAGGTGTGTCCAGTCACGCAGGTGTGATGAATGACTGCAGAGCCAAGGAATCTTTAGCAGGAAGGAGGGGGCACGTGCTCAGCTGAATATGACAGAAATATACAGTAAACTATCACATGAGGCGAGGACATGGCTCTGACCCATGCCCTGACAATATAAGTCTATATCTAATTAAGTTTGACATGGTGTGTTCAGTGGTATTTACTTATTTACTCTGGATAACATCACTACTGTCTTTCTGTCTGTTCCTCATATGCCGATTGCCAAAAAAAGGGTTTCTCCGACAACTGCAGCGGAGTTTTTCCTGTGTGTCAGCCAGCTCCCCAGTCCACACATCTGTGGCAGCTGTACGCTTTTATATTTTAAAAGGAATCTTCAATTTCAACTTTTATGCAAAGCCATTTTATTTTATTTTATTTTATTTTACTTCAGTCACTGTGCGAGTCTCTGATATGGCTGCATTGACTGCCATTGCAACACCGGACCACTCCATGAACTGAGGTTTACTGCTGCATTCTAGAGGGTCAGAACCAAATAAAACATTTTCTGACTTCCACCTCAGTTGTCAGCACCTCACTCTCACAGTCCATCAAGTTATTCTTTTTTATGTTGTACTTTCCAGCTTGATTGGTTATCGTTGTTTGAATGAAGAGTGACAGAAGGGGCATATTTAGAGTCATTTGCATAGTTATTTGTGGGAAGAACCAAAGTGGGGAAAAGCGCTCATGCATGTGCACTTGTTTTCACAGTGAGTGGGATGTATAAAAAAAGGGGGTGCAGAACCTTATGTGCACACATTTTTATGCCTCTGAAAATTCACTTACTTTTCAGATTTTGTGACTATGCCATATTTCAGTAGGAAATTTGTGCGGTCCTTTATATATGATGTCACAGATCACTGCTCTAATGCCATCAATTAACTTCATGTTTTTAACAATCAGGTGGCTACAGCCTTGACACTGCTCTACCATTTAAAAGGAAAAAATGGTTTCAAAGAAAAACACACCAAGGAAAAATCATGAGACCTATAAACTAAAGCACAACTCACGCTCCGCAGACAAAAAAGTTTAAGAGTTACCCACTGAGTCTCAGTTCTGCCAGAATATCTGTCTTAATCTATAGGAAGCATCTTCTGCTATTGGCTGCTATCATTTTTTTTTCTTTTTTGTGGGGTGGGAGTGGGGGGGTTACAGTAATTGGTCAAATCTGAAAAGCTTTAGCCAACATAGGTCAGAGGGCTTTTGCCTTTTCATAAAGAATACTGATCTGAGATCAGGCCACCCACACTTGATCGGTAAAGTTTTGTGTGCCTCCAATCTCTGTGTACAGAATACAAAACAGCTTCCTCTATGTTGCATGGCATGCTGCATCAGCATATTTTTGGAAGGACCAAGAAAAAAGGTGACACCCTCCAACTGCTGTTCAGAAGTTTTAAACTAAACAATCTGTCAAGAAATAATGCAGTTATATATTGCAAGTGCTGCAAGTATCTGGGGAATGTGAGTTGTGTCTTTTCTTTATCTTTTTTTTTCTCATTTTCTCCCCCAGAAACATGAAAACAGAAAAGATACAATGTGTTGCTTTCTTTGCAGATGTGCTCATAGGAGTGGAGTGAGATGCCTGTCTCATAAAACACCTTATAAGGAGCTTTTAGTGAGACGGCTATGATATAATGGAAATGAAGGGTTATGATACAGGTCAGAATTGTCTTTGAAGCTCCATTTAGTAGCTGAAATTCTAGCTGAATATGGGAAATATCTCAAATTTCAAAGGTTTAGAAGTCTTACTGTATGTGAATCATTAAATCAGAACATTGTGCTCTTTTTCTAAATGGCAGGTTGAAGATGGCTCTCTGGCACCCACAGCACAATGTTTGCAATGCTGTCATATCTTGAAATCTTCGAGTGCATCAAAAACAGTGGTTCTGAAAATCATAAAGAAACTGGATTTTCAAATTATGTATTTTAAGAACTTGGGAAAAAAAACCAAAAAAAAAAACCAAACAAATTCTAAGTAACACAGGACAACTTTTGGACTTTTTTATTCCAAAAATCATACAAAGATGATTTGTTGTTGTAGCAAATTCATTGTTGGTCAGTTAGTCATCAGCAATTACCCCCAGAACCATAAAGAGAATTGAACCTGGCCAAATCTCAATCCCTTCCCTAAGCTGTCAAGCCCTGAGCCCTTGTAGACTTATGCGACAGCCCTTAGTAGTGTGTGAGTGTGAGAGTCTGCGAGGGCTTGAAATGTCTAAAAGGAACAGGACACTTTATGACATGTCACCCTGCTATGACAGTGGTGTATGACAAAAAGGCTGCTCAGTATTGTGGGATTCAGACTTTTTTATTTAAAGAATGATTTTATCTTCAAGGCCAAGGAACAGGAGGAATCAATTGGCTTATCTAAATATCTTGCAGGCACTAGCCTTAAAGAGTGAAAGAGAGGTAATTATGAAAACAATAATTTTACTGTTTTTATGAAAATTGCACAAAATAGTTGATAAATAATGTCTGCACTATACTATATTTTTTTAATCTTTTTATCCTTTATTTAAATGTTACATGTTAAATGCAGTATCTTAAATCCTTAGTTACAGTCATCCACTGGCTTCCAAAATCAGCATAATCAATAATTAATCAATATAGCAGCTTAATACTGACTTGAAACCTTGAGCAAAAGTGTTTCTGTGGGCCATGAATTTGGAGTCATGTTCAGTACAAATCTCAATAAACTGTAATGTTTGTTCATTGCTCCCTGTTTGTAAATAAATAAAAAATGTTTTATTATGCAACTATAGACACACTGCAGACCAGTGAGCTACATTAGACTAACATGGAAACATCTTCTTTTTAGTGATGCTTGGAGCTGTTCCTTCCATGCTTCTGTGTTTGCATGTTTTTTTGTTTGTTTGTTTGTTTTTTGTGAGGTGGAGCAGGGGTGAAGGGGTGATGAACAGGTGACCAAACAGGAGTTTTTCCTTGAGAAACCCCAACATGACATGACATGATTTGTGGGTAATTTCCTGTGCTGACTTAAGGTAAGGGCTCATTTAAGGGCTCACGAAGTCAGTGAGTGAGCAGTCAGCCATTTCTGTCATGATCCTGGGCATGGGTGGACACTATGCCCAGTCTTCAGTTAAGTCTAGTCTTTTTTCTGTCTCTTTCTTTCTTTATCCTGTCCAGTTATTGTGTTATTTTGTATTTGTAGCAATGGTTACATTTTGGGGTTGTGTTGTTGTTTCACTATGGTTTCCAGTTTGCGTTTTATTTTGACAGCATTGTGCAGCTTCCAGCTGTCAAACTGTTCGGAGCTGCATAGCTATCATTCATTCTGTTATTTTCTCCACTCATGTATCCACACCTGCTGACCATAAAGAGATGGTATTTAAGGGCACGACAACTTTTCTACGTTGTCGTGCCCTACTGAGACGTCCTTGGATGATTATCAAAAATCTGAGTGTGTTGTCGGCCGTAGCCGTTAAGGAGATCGCATTGAGCTCTGACCAGGAAATTTGTCCTTTCCCTTAATTCCCTCAGCCATGAGCCCCACTGCTCTTCAGGTGTGCTCTGGTTGCATTTGTCTCTGTTTCCCCTGTGTCCCCGAGTGCCTAAGCTGTCATTCTCCTGGGCTGTTCTGCTCCCCCTGGTCATGAGCTCCGCTCTCCTCCTGCACAAATGTTTCCCCTTTTATTTATTAGTGTTATGTTTCTTGTTTTGTATGTCATTAATTTAATAAATGTTACAAACTCACAGATGCTGTCTGGTGTCTTGTTCTCCCCGTGAAACAGGCGCTTTATGACAACTTCCTGATTTCAGATTGGGACAGCCCTTCACTTCACATGAACACGCCTAAAGTCAAAAGGTCTTTAAGGGAGGAAAATGAGATTTGGCCACTGTAATGATCTTGGTTAAGAAGCATAGTTCTTCTTCTCTGCAACCAGTGAGTTGGTGGATTACCACCACCTGGTGCTCCAGAGTGTGGAACACAGACAATCATCATCATCATCATTATAGCAGTCTGTCATGGGCGACAGTGACTGTTTCATTTAGGTTTGATCAGATTCATCCATGCAGCTCTGTCCTAAGCCTTCCACTGCCAGGAACTCCTGTCTATATCCAACTTCTTAAAGTTTCTTTTTACAGTGTCTTTAAATCTGAGCCTTGGTCTACCCTGATTGTGTTTGCCCTTGCATAACTGTGAGTAGAGTAACTGCTGAGGGAGACGTTGGTGGTCCATCCTCTCAACATGTCCGAGCCATCTCAGGTTCATCTGTATTAGCGTGCCCCCCATTGATGGTAGACCAGCTCGTTTCAACACTTCTATGTTGGTTATCTTGTCCTTCCATGAGATGTTCTTTATGGCTCAAAGGTGTCTCATCATATACGTTGTGTCGCTCTGTACACTTTGCATTTCACACGGATAGACACATGTCGATTGTTCCACAGTCTCTTTCTCAAGTTTCCAAACACAGCGCTCGCTCTTCCCATTCTGAGAGATAGTTCATCCTCTAGCCTAGCATTCTCTGAAACAATACTCCTTAGATACTTGAAAGTCTTGCACTTGACTAGTGGCTCTGTACCAATGCTGATCTCTTCTGGTAGAGATGTTGACAATTGGAACTTTGGTGGTTGATAAAGGCATTCTGTCTTCTTGGTGTTGATTTTGAGGATGAATTGGCTAGCTGCTCTTGCAAATTTCCCCACTAAAGATTGCATATCTTCCACACTGTGTGCAACTAGAGCACTGTCGTTGGCAAAGAGCATTTCTCTTACTACCTTTATCGATGTCTTACTCTTGGCTTTAAACTGTGCCAAATTTAAACTGTGCCACAAGTCTGCTTCTTTCCTTGTTTGAATGTATACTCCTTCTGAAGTGTCTTTGAAGGTCACCTCAAGCATGGCTGCCAGATATAGTGAGAAGAGTGTAGACACCAGAACACACCCTTGTTTCACCCCATTGCTTACTGATGTAGCATGAATTGCCTATAAAAATGTTTGTCATAAGGTACAGGAATTATTTATTTTATTTAATAGTGGGTGTGAAAGGGGGCGGAGTTAAACCATCACTTCTACACCCGCTAAATTAAATAAAAGCACTCGTAAAAGGGGCACCAGTCCTAACGGACAATAATATTAACTTTAATTTTATTTAATTTTGTACCTTCAATTACTCAATGAATCAGTCTCAAAGTTTCAGTGAGTTCTTTTCCTGTCATGATTAGGAAACATGTATATGCGAAAGAAAAACGCTTCAACTTCTCTCACTCACCATTTTATTAAACTCATTCAGGTTACATGGCATGGCGTTCAAATGATGGATAGACAGATTCAAATGATAACAGCGTAAGATATCACATCAACTGATATTGGATTCCTGAACATAACATCCAGCGTTACACCTCTGTAGAACCAAGGAGGAACCAGACTTATGTTTCAATGGTAAATGAGGCTGAAATGTTTTAACAAAACAACGCAATTTTATGGGGAAAATTCATAAGCTAATTATCTAAAAATGACTTCTGAATTAATCTACAAAAATTTAAGGGCAGTTACTTAAAAATGACTAAGAGTTTTCCTTCAGTTTATAGCTTTATCCTGTGGCTGAGAGACTAATTGAGCCCTGAAATACAGGCCATATTCAATTGTAATTTAATTGTTAGGACATCACGTTTTAACCCAGGAGATAAGAAAAGTAGGAGTTTCACTCACACAACAGCTGTAGGTCCATGTTTCCGCGGGTCGGTACCGCTGGATTTTGAAGTTAGGACGTCGGAGGAAGCGGCTGCTGTCCTCACAGCCGTGGAGGTGATAACTCAGCTGGGGGCCCTTCAAGGAGACAGTAGCAGCCGTGGATGGTTTGTCTCAGGGCGGCGTGAAAAGTCCTTGGAAAAGAGTCCAAATTTGAGATCTCTTGTAGCGGGATCGACCCCAAAAACTGAAGGAAAATCTTCTCAGTCTCTGTTCACTTTAAATTGGGCAAATTAAAGGTCCACTTTAATGGCGTGAAAAGTCATGAAAAAAATGAGAAAAACATTTACTAGGATAAGAATGGCTTCTGAGGTGAAAGAAAAAAGTTTGAGAATTTGATTCTCTAAAAAGAAACGAGCTCTAAAGAAAAAGTAACCAGAAAATCATCAGTAACCAGAAAATAATGAAAGACTTGACAAACTTCACAAAGAACAGTTTAGATAGGATAAAACTTCACAGGACCTTGAAACGGTGGAATAAAATCTTCTTCTGAGATCTAGATTACTATTCTGCTTATTTAATCTTAATTTAGCTCCTAATCTTTCTCAAAATCTTTTTCTTTCTTCTTTATGTGTTTCTCTATCTTGCTGTTCTTGTTACTTTACTTCTAACTTCTAATCTGAAACTCAAATCTAACTTCTCTCTTTTAAAGTTACCTCGCCAGGTCGTAAAACTGATGATGTCAATCGCAAGACTGACCAATCGACTATATCAAAAGCAGTTTGAAATGGCTGCCATCCAATGTGAGAACATTTCTTTGTTTGAGAGCAGCCAGTCAAACGAAGACACCATCCCATGAAATTGCAGAGAAATATCAACACTTAGTCAGTTCTTATGACATTAGGTGCTCAATATAAAATCTAACTAGATTAAATGACTTGGCTAATATTTGGTGATCATGCATTTATACCATTACTCCAATATTACATTTGTTTGAATAACACTCATGAATATAACATTTCTTATACATAATCATAATACATGCATTCATATTTAGATCAAAGCTTAATGTAGTAGAGCAACCATGGTTGGTGATAAAAGAGGGATGATTTTCAGTGTCCTTAGGATCCAGAGGATAAGCTGAAAGAAACTTAATGTTTAGAACAAATTAAAAGTCATCCTACATACTGAAAACACATTCCGTAGGTATCCGCTAGGAGGTACTGTTGAGCTGTAAATGATTTCTTTTAGGTCCATGGTATCTGGGGAGGAAACCTGGGTAGTATCGTGGGGCTATAAACCCTTCGGATTAAGCGGTTTATGACTCTTTTAAGAACATTGGTTTCCTGTGAAAAGGTACCTTATCCAAATGCAGTGTTCATGTTGGAGGTCTGGTCTCCCGAGTTTATGTTCCTTTGAGCCTTTTAAAGCAAATTCTGATCCTTACAATCTCTGCAAGAGGCAACTGTTTACATTGGGGTCCTGGGAAAGCAAACATCTTTGGTCAGGCCTGGAAGAGGCCTGGATGAGTCGACATGAAAGCCAGTTATATTCCTGAAAAAGGCAGAAAAGTGGTATTCCTGTATAAGGAATAAAGTGAAATTCCTGTAAAATGGAGAGAAGTGATCTTCTGTCTTGGTTTGAGGAGACGATGATGCTACACTGAAAAGTCTTTAGATACTGAACCACTCATTGCCATGCTTGCTTGCATACCTGTATGGAGTGCCTCGATCAGGCTGACAAACTTCTCTGTACAGCCAATTTCTTGAGTACCTACCAAAGTCCTTGTCGCGAAACAGTATCACAGGCTTTACTGAAGTCTATGAAGACTACATAAAGCGGCATGTTCTGTTCAATACACTTTTCTTGAACCTGTTTCAAGCAGAAAATCATGTCCATTGTGCTTCTTCCACTTCTAAAGCTGCACTGGGTTTCTGGTAGTACATTTTGTGAGATGTGTTCATTGAGTCTGTTCAATAGTACACGTGAGAGAATCATACCAACAGTAGCCAGCAGTGATATACCTCGGTAATTTCCACAATCTTTCCTGTCACCTTTCTTGAACAAAGGCACAATACTTGCATCCTTCCAGTCTTGAGGTACTTGTTGGGCATCCCATATCTCTTGGATGAGGTTGTGCAGGCAGTTGGTCCGCTGAACCCCACCAAATTTCCACACTTCTGCTGGAATTTCATCCCTTCCGGGAGCTTTACCATCCTGCGTTGTCCTGATAGCTGCCATTAGTTCATCAAAATTTGGTGGTTCATCCAGACTTGATACAGCTGGTCACTGCACTAGAGCTTCTTTAGCCTCTTCAGTGAAATCTCCAGGGTTGTTTAGTAGTTGGTCAAAGTGGTCTACAAATCTGTCCAGGATCTTGTTTTTCTTCTGCAAAACCGTTTCACCATCCATAGCCTTTAGTTGGATCAATCCTCTTGGTTTAGGGCCTTAGATTTCTCTCAAACATGTGAAGAATGTTTTCATGTCCTTCCTGTCTGCTGCAGTTTGAAGTTCCTCCGCTTTTTCATCCCACCAGTTGGACTTCATCTCTCTGGTGTACTTCTGTAGCTCACTCTGAGCCTTTGAGTATTTCTTCTTCTTTGACCTTGTGTTACACTGTAGGTTTTCTTGCCTAGCTGTATTACTCTCTTCTAGTAGTTTCTTCAGGTGTTCATCATGCTCATCAAACCAATCTTGATGTTTCCTCTCAGGGTGGCCTAATACATCACTCGCAGTCTGATACACCGTATCCTTCAGTTTTGCCCATTTCTCTTCTATGTCATTCTCTGAGTTGTTGCTGTCCCAGTCTTAAAGTTTTCATCCATTTCCTGTGTAAGTTCTTCCTGCTTCTTTTGGCCTTTCAGCACTAGTATTTAGCTTCCGTGGTGGCTTTGCACCCATCCTGCAGTGCTGTTTTCATCTCCAAATCCTTAATCTAGATCTCAACATAACATGATCAGTACCACAGTACGCACCTCTCATTGCTCTAGTGTCCAATACATCCCTTATGTCTCTCTGCCTGACTATGATGTAGTCTAACAAGTGCTAGTTCTTGGATCTTGTGTGCATCCATGTCTTCTTGTGTGTGTCCTTGTGCTTAAATAGAGTGTTGGTTATCACAAGGTTGTACTCTGAACATAGTGCAAGTAGAAGTTCTCCATTAACATTGCATTTGCCTACTCCATGACTGCCTAGCACTCCTTTCCATTTCTCAGTGTCCGAACCAACTCTGGCATTAAAATCTCCAATGAGTATCAGCCGGTCATCAGTCGGTACACGCATGATAGTCTCACGTAAATCACTGTAGAACTCTTCCTTCACCTCCTCTGTGTTGGTCATTGTTGGAGCATATACACTGATGAGTGTGGCATACATCTTCCACTGTAGTGGGAGTCTCATAGTCATTATCCTGTCGTTGATTGGTACCGGTTCCTCATCAAGCATCGCTGCTATCTCCTTTCTAACTGCAAAGCCTACTCTTGCTTCTCTCCTTTCTTGAGTTGATCTCTCACTCCAAACGAAGATGTACCCATGGTCTTCCATGCTGTCATATCCAGGCAATCTTGTTTCATTAAGTGCAGCTATGTCTACTTTGTACCTCTTCATTTCCAGAGCCACAAGTGTGGTCTGTTTTTCTTAGTGCTGTGATGTTGTTCTGTCCAACAGAGTGCGTACATTCCATTCTGCTACACACAAGGCTGCTGTTTTCCTCTTCTTTTGTCTTCCTGCACCTAGCTTACTTTTTGCTGCCTGTCAGAGTGTGAACAGATCAGCATGGACCTTGTAAGCCCAGGCGACGTCCGAGCAGGTAAGAGTTGCTTTGTGACTGACCAGTTCATGAAACTGCTTGCAAAGTATTTGAGTACCGCTAGCTTTTGCTGGACTAGCAGCACATTCTTGGCAGAAAAAGGTATCATCAGTGGCAAGGACAAACCAAGACAAACTGACTCCAGTATATGTTGCAGTGACTGACCAGATGATAGGTTTGTTTATCTATGCTCTTTGTGTAGTGCATGTCACAATGCACCGACTGGCACAGTCCACCACAGACCTTGCAACAGATGTGTTTATCTGCCAGGATATCCAGTCTCACTCCGTGTAACTGGGAGTGGTCCACCACAGACCTGTGGCAGATATTGTTTTTAGTTCTGCCAGGATGCCCTGTTTCACCCTCCATGCCCTCATAATGGTGGGGATGCTAGTTGAGTCACCGACGGCCCAACCCATGAGACAGGTAGTACCAGTTTTCATGGCTATCTGGTAGCAGGCAAGCCAATGCCTGATGTGACAAAAAAAAAAAAAAAAAAAAAAAAAAAAGGATGTAAGTCTGCCAATTTCTGAACAAAAAAATTGGAATTTTATGGGATGAAAACCAAAGGGTTAAAGTGTGATGTAACAATATATGAGTTAATAATTATGATCAGGTATAAAAATTATTTAATTTAAATTAATGTCTTCAAACCTAAGATGAATTCTCAGTTCATACAAACAGGAAAACTGTTACGTGTGGCTCTGGGGAGCCACACAATGAGAGCCAAGGGCGAGCCAGTGAGTTGTGATGTTTATTGTAGGCAAGGGGTGAGGGACAAGGGAAGCACAGATACTCATACAGAGGAACACTCACGAGTTGTACAAGGCAGGAGTAAGGCACCAGCACCGGGCGTAGGGGTACGAGGCATAAATACTTACAGCGGGTAACACTCATAGGAATGCTGTAAGAGGAGTAGAGGACTGACACCAGACGTAGGGGCTTCAGTCTAACAGTGCTGTATGTCGCCGCCCCGAGTGATCGAGGCTGCTCCATTTTATCCTCATTAGCAGCGCCCCAGCTGATGAGGGTTAATTGGCCCCAGCCATCCCGTGACACTGACAGCTGGGAGGCAGCTGAGACGCTGCCAAATGAGAGGCAGGGATGAAAAGGAATATGGGCTGAGCGCCGGAACCCGGCGTCTCATCCCATGTGACAGAGCCTCCCCCTCACGGTCGGGCTCTGAACGACCAGGAACATCCCAGCCCCCCCCCCCCCCACCTAGGGTGGGTGGCAGGGAGGTGGAACCGGAGGGAGAGAAGCGGAGAAAAAGAAAAGAGAAAAAACCATGAGTGAATACAGAGTACCGGAGAGAGAAAACACAAATACAATACTCCATAGTACACGGGGAAAAAAATAATTAACCCAGGACACAGATGGGGAGAAAACTGAGTACGGGAACAGAAAAAAAAAAAAAAAAAAAACATTACTCAAGAACATACAAATAACAAGCAGATCGGGCAAAGGGAGAGAAACAAAACCCACCAAAAAAAGGTGACAGGAACTGATGGGCAATTACGGAGTACGGTTGGGAAAAGAACAAAACACATAACTCCATAACGCATGGGCAAGGCTAAGATCAAGGCAAACAATAGGGAGAAAAATGCTGAGTACAAACAGTAAAAAACACAATACACAGCACTATAAATATATACATTCACCAAAAGGACAAAAGATTACCCCTGAGTGACCTTAATAACAACAAAAGGGTAGGCGACACCCGAGGAATATGGCAGGCAGAGTCCAAAATGGCCGAGATGGCTCCGGAGGTCTCCCTGCCCATTGTCCAGTTGGCGAACCGGGGAAAGGGAAATGTTCGGACGGCCAACTCCAGACCCAGGTCCCAAGAAACCAGTCCACTGGTAGCCGTACCAGGCCACCCAGAAGCAAACACAGTTCGTCGGGGGGTTGGAGCAGACCGCCGAACCAGAAGTCTTGCAGGTTGAGCCGCCGACCCGCATCACTCAGCCACCAGGACCGTTGAGACGAGCGAAGGGTCAAAGCGGACCCCGGTGGAAGAGGCTCAGGGGAGAGCTGATGACGAGGTAGACAGGCATCAGGCCGCCGGGAAACAGCCACCTCCACACCGGACCTGAACAACACTAGGGCTGCACCCACGTCGGGCCCCGATTGGGCCTTAGGCAAACCCACGTCGAACGCCGCTGGAGCAGCACCCACGTCGGACCCCGATTGGGTCTCGGGCAAATCCACGCCGAACACCGCTGGAGCAGCACCCATGACGGACCCCGACTGGGTCGGCACCGCACCAGAACCGACTTCCAACATTGAACCTGGACCCTTCAGCACCACGAGGAACGGCAACTCCTCGCCGGCAACCCTGGAAGAAGGCTCAGAAGAGAAAACAGAACCGGGATCAGGATCACTGGCAGCGCCAGAACCCGGCGAGACGAGCTCAGACGCAGCAGGCAGCTGCACCCAGCTCATCTCCCCTAGAGACAGGCTAAAGTGCTCACAGATAAGAAGGGGGGAAAGAAAGGAGACCACTCGCCTGATCTCGGGTTCTGACGCCGTCCAGGACTGCGAAGATCCAGGGTCCGTCGTCAGGAGGTTGTTGTCAGGCTCCCACTCAGCTGCGTTGGGCCCCGCAGCCGGCACGATGGTCAGCGCAGCTTGAGGTTCCTCCAGCGTTGGTAACCACGCCGACGGTCCACACGGCATGATGACAGGAGAACCTCATCCCACTGGACCGAACCACTCCTCCGTGGAGACCCGGGGACGCTTGGTCGTCAGCGCAGACTCCACGGAGCAGTCAGTCCTCCTCCGTCCACAACGTAGCTGCGGAACCAGAACCGCAGACCCCCTCCTCGTCCCACGACATCAGCCTGGAGCCGGGGACCGCTCGGCGGAGAGAGACACAGAGGATGCAGGATTGAGATCACAGGTTACAGCAGGTGGTGGGAGTTCAGGGAGCTGCGAACCCCGAACTCCACCTCCAGAGGTATGACAGAGCAAATCACAAAACTGATGTGAAACAACTGGGACTTGCCTGCCTCCTGGAGGTCGGGTGGAGTCTGCTGTCATAGACATCGCTTCTTCCCCTCCCCGCCAGGCGATAACGGAGGACCCCCTGGGAAGACGTCTGGGGATCACTCGTGTCGTCTCCAGAAGAGGGCACGCCAGGTCAGGATTCCAGGCACACACAGCAGTCAGGAAGCACGTCGAGGAGGAGGGGATTACATCCGGGATGAGCCAGCCCGAATGCCTTGGGATGACAGCAGGGGAAAGAGGCTCGGAGAATGGGGCTGTGAAATCTCCATGCTGACGAGACAAAGAGGTGACAGCTGCGTGGGGGAAAAGGTCCTGGCGGCAACCCGGAACTGGATCCGGACGGGGGTCGTGCGGAGGTGCCTGGGCGTTGTGATGATGGCTATTCCCAGGGGACGAAGCGAGGGGAGAACCCAGGAATCGCCGCTCCTGATCAGAGATCGAGGTGAGGAAGGCGTTGAGCAAGGGAAAGCTTCGTAGCCCTGGAGTCCTCTCCACCAATCTCACTGCCGTCGCCACATGCCTGAAGATGGAAACTGGAAGCACAGCGGAGCTCGCGACAGCCGCTCGGCCCCGGACATAACTGCTGTCAGCTGCGGCTCCTTCAGGGGAATCCCGAGTGACGTGGTGCAGAACGGGGAAAGCCCTCTGGGCGGCGCGAACTCCCGGGCTGGAATGGAAGCAGGAACGGGTTCCCGAAGCGGGGGGCAACGTCATCCACTTCGGCTTCCTGCCGGGGTTTCCTTCCAACCCGCGGAACTCCTCTCGCAGTGCGACCATGGCGTCTCTCCTGGCACCGGCCTCAGGATGGTAAAAATGACTAGGCAAAGTGTCCAGGAGGCTCTCAGCATGGTCCAGATGCCAGCGTCTCACATTGGAGGCGTTGTGCAGGGTGAAGAGCGTCCTGTCGACAGCCTCCGGGATGAACCTCAGCTTGTCGCCCTGGCGTCGGACGTGACTCCTGGGAGACGGCTTGCTAACGGCGCTGACACCCGGACAGGAAGGTACGAGTCCACACAAACTCACGGCCGCCGGCAACTCGTCTGGCGGCGACATACTGTTACGTGTGGCTATGGGGAGCCACACAATGAGAGCCAAGGGCGAGCCAGTGAGTTGTGATGTTTATTGTAGGCAAGGGGTGAGGGACAAGGGGAGCACAGATACTCATACAGAGGAACACTCACGAGTTGTACAAGGCAGGAGTAAGGCGCCAGCACCGGGCGTAGAGGTACGAGGCATAAATACTCACAGCGGGTAACACTCATAGGAATGCTGTAAGAGGAGTAGAGGACTGACACCAGACGTAGGGGCTTCAGTGCTGTATGTCGCCGCCCCGAGTGATTGAGGCTGCTCCATTTTATCCTCATTAGCAGCGCCCCAGCTGATGAGGGTTAATTGGCCCCTGCCGTCCCGTGACACTGACAGCTTGGAGTCAGCTGAGACGCTGCCAAATGAGAGGCAGGGATGAAAAGGAATATGGGCTGAGCGCCGGAACCCAGCGTCTCATCCTATGTGACAAAAAATTGATATAACAATTCCTTTTAGGAAGCAATTTTAATCTTTACTTCACTTTATACCTGTTTAATCACTCAATAAATTAATTAATAATCAGTCTCAAAATGTTAGTGAATTTGATACTGGGGACTTAAACCAGACTCAGAATGAAATAAATTCCCAACAACTTCTCTCATTTTCACATATTTATTAAATGAAATGATGATTAAAAGACATTGCAGTGATTTCATTAATGATAAAATAAAACTTGTAAATGATAGATTAACAATTTAAACATTTGCAGAACCAGGGTTAAACTATAAAATGAAGTTAGATCAGTTTGAAGTTTACGGATTATGGAAAACATAACGGAAATTTATGAGGAAAATGAAAGTAATTATATTGAAAATTCTTGATTACTCTTAAGAAAATATAAATGGAATTTTAATGAAAAGGAGCTATGTTAATGGTTCCTTATTTTGAATCTGATTAGATATCAAACTATTATCGAACCTCAGGAGTTTAATTCCGCAGATGAATAACATTGCAGCTCACGTGACTGGCATTTGATGTTGAAGTTGAAAATCCTTCTGTGTTGTCCTGTAGTTCTTAGATGGCTCCAAAAGTCAGAATATTTGACCAGCAAATATTGTTTGACGAGGGATGAGATTGGTATGTTTGATCCCAGTGGTTGAAATCCAGCCGAGGCGTCTAACCTTCGTGGCGTGCTGATTCCTTCAGCTGCATGTGATCGTGGTGAGCTGCGTCTTCTTTCCTCTTCGTTGGCAAGTGGCTTTCCCAAGGAATTCAATATTAATTAAAAATCTGATCCAATAGCAAAATTAACAGATATTCGGACTTTAGATAAAAGAATTTCTGGTGTTGGAATGGTCAATAAAAATATTATAAAAATAAAGTGAACATTAAAGCTTACATTAAAATTAAAACGGTGGCTTTACAGAAAGTTTAACAGGGAAAAGTTATAAGAATAAACGTCTAGGATTGGAGTTTTAACTCCTAATTAGAATTGAGCTCAAAAGAAAGAATGAATCCATAGGCATTTAAAGAAAAACCAGAAAGACACGTGGTAGAAGGCTTCTGTGTTCAGGCAGTCTTTTGTTCTCCTGAAAAGTTCTCTGCTGTGGAAAGACATGAAGTGACAATAGGACAAAAGAGAAAAGAGACGGAAGCGAGGGCGTAGTTTCCTTTTTATCTGGGGAAACTTTTGCAGGCCTCGGTGATTGACAGGAGCCCCGGCCAATAGGCTTCCTTCGTGGGCGGACTTTATGAACTTTAGTCCAATGAACAAACCTAAAGAGAGCTGTTGTCAAGCAAAGATTGGCTGCTGGCAGTCACATGATTTGAGATACACTTTGCAAATCTAATACACATTTTAATACTGGAATGTTCCTCGACACTTATGTATAAATCTAACCTAGCCCTAATGATTCACGTAACTTATAATCAGTGCTTATAAATCAGCATGCAGGAATAAACATTCATTTAAGCATTTTAACATGTATATATATATATATATATATATATATATATACTGCTCAAAAAAATTAAAGGAACACTTTTAAATCTGAGTAAGCTGGACTAGCCTGCCACAATTTCTTCACTTTAAGTTTTGAAGTGTTTTCATTTCCATCAAAACACGTAGCATCTTTTCATTCTTAACACATTATCCAGTCCATATCAGTGTAGTTATCCAGCTTATTTTTTCCCATTAAAATCTGATGTGTTTTAGGTAGTGTCTATATATATATATATATATATATATATATATATATATATATATATATATATATATATATATATAGACACTACCGTTCAAAAGTTTGGGGTCACTTAGAAATTTCCTTATTTTGGAAAGAAAAGCACTTTTTTTTCAATGAAGATAACTTTAAACTAATCAGAAATACACTCTAATATCTAATATACATTGCTAATGTGGTAAATGACTATTCTAGCTGCAAATGTCTGGTTTTTGGTGCAATATCTACATAGGTGTATAGAGGCCCATTTCCAGCAAACTATCACTCCAGTGTTCTAATGGTACAATGTGTTTGCTCATTGCGTCAGAAGGCTAATGGATGATTAGAAAGCCCTTGTGCAATCATGTTAGCACAGCTGAAAACAGTTTAGCTGGTTAGAGAAGCTAAAAAACTGACTTTCCTTTGAGCAGGTTGAGTATCTGGAAAAAATTATTATTTCAAATACAAATCCTTATTTCTAACCTTGTCTATGTCTTGACTATATTTTCTATTCATTTTACAACTCATGGTGGTAAATAAGTGTGACTTTTCATGGAAAACACAAAATAATTGTCTGGGTGACCCCAAACTTTTGAACGGTAGTGTATATATATATATATACGTATATATATATATATATATATATATATATATATATATATATATATATATATATATATATATATATATATATATATATATACTACACCATAACAAAAAGTGTCAGTGTCTCAATAACTTGTTATGTGCCCTTGAGCACCAATTACAGCTTGGCAACGATGTCTCATGCTGTTCATAAGTCGACTTATTGTCTACTGAGGCATGGCATTTCATTCTTCTTGAAGGGCGGCTCTCAGGTCATTGAGGTTGTGGGGTGCAGGGTTACGAGCCTCTGCCTAGACTTTAACACCACCACCACCAAAGGCTCGTCTGGTGACAACAGTGGATGATACATAGCACTCTCCTTGACTTCGCCAATGTCGTTGGTGGCCATCATTTCTGATCAATGCTAATTGACTTTAATCAGAGGACAGCACTGAGGCCTATTGGTCCCTTGTTCAACATAAATGCTCCCTGGCCCATGCAAGACGATGATCCCTGTGCCTGGTGGTGTGGTCAGGTACCCTTGCAGGTCATCTAGCTTGAGAGATGAGTCTAGTAGATGAGTTTAAATACCTGTGATCAACCATCCAAAGCAATGGAAAATGCACAAGAGTGGTGAAAAAGAGTGCAGGCAAGGTGGAGTGGGTGGAGATGAGTCTCAGGGGTGATTTGTGACAAAAAGATAGCAAGAGTGAAAGGGAAGATTTACAAGATGGAAATGAAACCTGTTATGATGTATGGTTTGGAGATGGTCACACTGGCAAAAAGACAGGAGGCGGAGCTGGAGGTGGCAGAGTTGACAATACTAAGATTCTCATAGGGAGCGACTAGGAGGGACAGGATTAGAAATGAGTATATCAGATGGACAGCTCAGGTTGAGCGGTTTGAAGACAAAGTGAGAGAAGCAAGGCTGAGATGGTTTGGACATGTGCAAATGAGGGATGGATTTTGAAGATTGTATTTTCAGGCAAGAGGTAAAGAGGAAGACCACAGGGAAGCTTCATGAATGTAGATGCCAGGGATAGGGTGAGATGGAATCAAATGATACACTGTGGCAACCCCTAAAGGGAGCAGTCGAAAGAAGAAGATCTTGTAAGATGTCACCATCTCAATGTCCATACCCTGGATGTTTACCAGCACTGTGGAGGAGTGTCTACGCCTGCAGGATCCACCACCAGTTCCTTGATCTTCCCTGCATTTATCTGGAGGCAGTTCTATAGGTACACTAGTCCACAAAGTTCTGGGTCAGTACTCTGTATTCAATGAGGAGTGCCATGTCATCAGAGAACTCCTGTAGGTGGCAGTGTGGTGTGTTATGTGAAAAAACAGCAGTATAGAGGGTGAAAAGGAAGTGAACCAGGACTGTTCCCTGGAAGGGGGTGGGGGCTTCAAATGATTAATGGTGCTTTCACACCTGCAGGCTTTAGTCCATTTCACTCGAACTCAAGTTTGTTTTCTCTGTTAATACGTTTGGTTTTGTCTGGTGAGAACACGGTTATCGCATTGAAGTGCACCGTACAGTTCGAACTAAATGGTGAACTCCGGTGTGGTCCTGCAGGTGAGAAAGCGACCGCATTAAAAATGGGACCAGCGCAAGTGAAAAAACATTTAGTGTCACTGTACATACCTGATAGATCTTTGAACATGTCTGTGACTGAGCACGTCACGGTTCTGGAGGATTAATGAACGTTAACATGTTATTTCCCATCCGTAGCAGCGCTTCATTTTCAAACTGTATGATCTGCCAAAAGTGGTATATGCACATATGTAATGAACACTAAACAGGGCAATGAAAACCCGCCGTAGATTACACTATGATTTGTACTATTTTCTCCCAGAAATGCATAGACACGGCAGAATGGGTGAATTTATCGCGCAGCACGATTACATTATAACTCAACATAAATATATGAAAAGACATGAATTCACCGTTTGGGTGAGATGCAGACAGACAAAGTTCCCACTCACCTGAAAAAGCTGTCCCTGTTGAAAACTTGATGTGCGTTTCCTGGCAGCACGTCGGTGGTAGAAATCAGTGGGTAAAATAAATAAAATCCAACATCCTGATTAAGCTGAAGAGCTCCTGGTTCTTCAACTTCCATTTTGGGTAGAAAATAACAATAGTCAACCATGCAGATCCAAGAAATAATTTTAACGGAGAAAACCGAGGAGAAAAGTTTTAAAAAATGTCTCTTGAACTTGGAGTAGTGATGAGTGTGGAGGAAATGCAGGCTCTTATAGATATTTGGTCTGAGAACCAGATCTCTTAGCTGCTTGAGGCTACACACAAAAATACCGATGTTTGTAAAATATTAGCGACATGATGGCGGCACGGGGGGTTATACAGAGAGTGGAGATTTTCGTTTTTATTAGCTTGCGGCCCATAAACACCTTACTGAAGGGAACGGTGTTATGCTGAGAATTGCTCGCTTGCCAAGAATTGCATCCCACCATCAAATAAACATTATTTAAAGATAACTTAGAAGAGGTAATAACAATTTTTACTTCTAAAAATGTATAATGGGTACTTCTAAAAATGCACATATGGTTACAAGCCTGGCTGTAGTGTTATATTTTATAGTTTTGGTGCATGGGATGCAATTCTTTGCAATCGAGCAATTCTCGGCATAACACCGGTCCTGGCCAATCCATGAGCCCGATTTCTCTTCTTTGCTGAGATTTTTTTCTTCCTGGTCAGTGGTGGATTTGGCTACAGCACCACAAACAAACAGCTGTTGTAACTGTGTGACATTGTCCAAGCAGTTTGGTCTGCTTGAGTGAAGTGCTGTGTGAATGCAAACCAAACCAAATGAAGGTGTGAAAATTCTCGCCATCCCCCACCGAGTTGAACCGAGTCTCCCGGACTACCCTGGTGTGAAAGCACCCTCAGTCAAACACATGGTCCTGGGCCCTCACAAACTGTGGCTGGTCTGTGATGTAGTCCAGGATCCAAGATGAAAGCAATTTGTCCACCCCTCCAAACAAACAGGTCCTCAGGAGCACTGATCAAATGTTATTGAAAGCACTGGAGAAATCTAAGAACATGATCCTTGAAGTGGCCCCAATGTTCTCTGCTTCTCCAAGTGAGATAGAGCTCAACGCAAGAGAACCATCACTGCAACCTCCACCCCAATGCCAGGCTGGTAGGCAAACTGAAGTGGATGCCTCTCTGGTCTCACCAGGGGGTGGATATGGGCGAGGAAATGCCTCTCCAGGGTCTTCATCTGGTATGATATGAGGGCCACTGGACTTTAACTGCTTAGGCTTCAGTGTCAGGCTGAAGATGTGCTCCACAATCCTGCATAGCTGGACCTACACAGGACTTGACGAGCCTCAAACTGATGCTGTCTGGACCTGCAGCGTTCTTTGCTTTGATCTTCTTAAGATCAGTTCTCACCTTGGTCTTAGTCAGGGACAGACTGGATCTGGGGGCTGTGTGCTGGGTGGGGCCTGTGAAAGGAAAAAGAGCAGGGGGAGTGTGCTGAGGGCTGGGTGATGAGAGGGGGGTAGAGGACAGAGGGAGCAGATGAAGGTGGTAGCATTAGGACAGGGGTGTCCAACCATGTGCCATGGAGAGCCAAGACCCTGCAGGTTTTCTCTTCTACCCAGTCTCTTCAGCAGGTGTTTTCACTTATCAGCAATCAGTGGGAAGAAGTTCACTGAAATCTGCTGTTGAAGACACTGGTTGGAGGTAAAACCTGCAGGGTCTTGGCTCTCCATGGCACATGGTTGGACACCCCTGCATTAGGACATAGAGAGGGGCAGGTGTATGATCAAACTTTTTGAAGAATGACTTCAGATAATTCATCCACTCCCTTCACACCACAGCCTGAGAGGTGGTATCCTGAGGCGCTTTTCCACTTGGCCCAGTTTGGCCTCGTTTCGCACAGTTCGGCCCCCTTTATCCGCTTTTCCATTCGGCACCCAATGGCCTAACAGTTCTGTTATTTCGGAACTGTTCCACTTTTATCGGCACCAATCGAGAGTAGGTCCGAAGGGTACCAGCACGGTTTCGTCATGCCACTGCTGGCCATTCATTGGTCTGGGCGTAGCGTCATAAGAGTGGGCATTACGCTGACTTTCGAAAATCGCTTGCTTGCTGCCATTTGCAATTTTTCGTCAGTGAGCCCGCGAACAAATGATATTATAAATAACAATGATAGAATGGCTTAACAGAAATCAGCAGAAATCTAACACAGCGGTCCAACAGAGTTTCCTGTGCGTTTCAGCTGATGAGAGAATGCAGAGGGAAGCAGACTGAGCTTGCAGTGGGGAGCACAAGCAGATACACCACAAAATAGACGGAGACGCACCGGGAATTAGACCCAGCCACCCGAATTGAATTGAATGTACAGCCGCAACACACCCAACTTCAGCAGTTGAAGCCATGATATTGTGATATACAGGACGGTGAGTGATGTGATATTCATGTTTTACGTTATTTTTTCCAGCAGTGGAAAGTTCACTTAGGACAGACGAAAACTTAATCGTGTTTAAACGATGACCTAGTTCAACGCTATGTCCGTCCTTGTATGTTACTTTTTTGTGTTGACAATATCTGATCAAATAAGCTAGTTGTAATCCTGGTTAAAAAGGTGTTTTTTTGTTTTTTTGTTTTTTACATGTTGCACTTTCGTGCTGTGCATGTACTTAATTTGTGTGTATTTCATTGTAGAGTCCAAACAGGATCTGCTCGGAATGGCGACGTTTTGACACCAATGTATTGTGACAGGTAAACACCACATCATATTTATAGTCAAATCTTTTGCTTTTTAAAGCGAGGTAGTCGGATACGCAAAAGCCGATGGTGTATAGAACACGTATATTAGGATTTGTATGTGAAATGTCGGCATCGAAACTGCTCCAGTTTAGCTGTAATTAATATTCAAAAATGATATTTTTGGGAGGAAAGAATTCAAGCATCTCTGCATTTGTTTACTTCTCGGGGCCGCAGTCGGAGAGCGAGCCGTGTGCAAAATGCGATCGTGTTGTTAATAGAGCATATTTTTTGTGGAAATGTTACTATTATTAGTTGTGAAATGTGTTATAAAACGATTAGACGACGATACTATGGCTCTTCCTGCTGTTCCCGTTTCACTGTTTTTTTTCCGGATGTAAAATATGGGATCCCTACAGCCCATCGGCGCACGAAGTATCCTGACCAATGTAAACAGCCACGGACCAAAAAACGTACATTTGCTCGTGGAACAGGTCATGCACACTCGCAGACAATTGCGCTATATGTGTCTGTAGGTTTTTCTTTTCATGCACGCAAAAAAAGCATTTTTTCCCCGGATCTGACTACCTCGCTTTAAGTTAAAGTTTAGGTAAAGTGCGAAATTTAAAGTAGCACAATTTCCACTTAATATGAAAGGGACTGAATTGAGATTTTTATTTGTGTGAATATTAATTACAGAGTAATTGAAAGTGAATGGCACATCCAATAGTAGCCACCATAAAATAAACCGCTTGTTTATTTATTTTTATCAGATCATTTCTGTGGTCCTTCATGAGTTATAGTCATAATAGTGTATCTTGCACTTTGGGGACTGGGAGATGTTCAGTCACCATTAGAATTTAGTTTATATGTGTAGTCTATATTTTTTCATCTTTAAACTCATTCAGTAATAGAGCACATTACAAATATTTGAGACCCATTGTAGTGCTTCCTTTTATATTTTAGCAATACAAGCACAAAACACCACCCACACTTGAAACCAGGGCGACACAGCGGTGGCTAAACTTTTACTGATAACGTTATTTCACACCATCACAACAACGCAGTGTAAATGGTGTAGAGATTGAAAGGGTATCCAAAATTAAAATCCTTGGCATAATAATCAATAAAAAACTGTGTTGGAAGTCACATTAATTATATTAAAGGTAAAATATGCAAATCAATCGCAATACTGCACAGAGTGAAATATTTGCTGAATCAACCCACACTATAGACTTTGTATCATTCATTAATAATCCCATACATTGACATCCATCCATCCATCTTCTACCACTTTTCCAGAGGTCCGGGTC
Organism: Pholidichthys leucotaenia; assembly: GCA_020510985.1. Taxonomy (NCBI): domain Eukaryota; kingdom Metazoa; phylum Chordata; class Actinopteri; order Cichliformes; family Pholidichthyidae; genus Pholidichthys; species Pholidichthys leucotaenia. Next base: position 252,817,054 of record CM035840.1, read on the forward strand.
GCAGAGGCAGCAGTTCAAGCAGAGAAGCCCAGACTTCCCTCTCCCCAGCCACCTGCTCCAGATCTTCAGAGGATACCAATACCCATACATGACATATTGTACTGAAGTATGGGGAAACACATATAAAACATATATCCAATCTTTATGCTTCAGAAGAGAGAGTTTATTAGAATAATAAACAAAGCTGCTTACAGGGAACCAACAAACCCACTTTTTCTTAAATTAAAAGCTCTCAGGTTGAAAGATCTGGTTGCCTTTAAAACTGCAGCAATAATGTTTAAAGCTAAGAATCTATCACTGCCCGCAAATATCCAAAAGTTGTTCCAAATAACAATATCATTTCAGAGGAACATGGATATTTCAAAAACCTTCAGTGAGAACTACTACCAAACAACACTGTGTTTCAGTGCAAGGAGTCAGACTGTGGAACGCTTTTGGACCTGAATTAAAATCATGTACAAAGCTCGGACAATTTAAACAAAAACTAAAGGAAGAAATACTCCAAACATACACACGTGGACAAAATTGTTGGTACCCCTCTGTTAATGAAAGAAAAACCCACAATGGTCACAGCACAGTGACTACTTGTCACCCTTTAAATAGGCTGACTGACTGATTACAAGTTTGTAGACACCTGTGATGTTAATTAGAGGACACATCTTGATTGAACATGTCCCTATGGTTATGTTTATGTCCCTATGGCCTATTATTTTCAATCTTTTCTAGGAGTACCATCATTTTTGTCCAGGTCTGTTTCATGAGTTTGTTTTTTAAAATAATTCTGTTGAACCACAATTCAAAAGCATTGTCTGATTTTCATTGGTTAATTTTCATAGAATTTTTATTTATTACCACTTTTGTCAGATTCAAGTTATTTCTGTGACCACTGTGGCGTTTTCTTTCGTTAACAGAGGGGTACCAACAATTTTGTCCACGGCTGTATATACAAAACGACATGTAAAATCACATAAGGATTATCATATCCAGTCTGTGTTGTGCTGTTGCTTAGTTTTTGTCACGTTTGATCTTGGCTTTGTTCTGATTTGTAATCACTCTTATTTTCTTTTTGAATTCTTAGCTGGAACATTGGTGGGCAATATAAGCTGCGGCTTCAGCCATCACCCATTTCGGATAAGTTATGCTGAATTGTATAATCCGAGGAGTTCCTGTTTAATTTGACCTTATTGGATTTTTTCCCCCTTTGTTCTATTATTCTGTTCCTTTCTTTTAATCTAATCTATCCGAAATAAAGATTCATTCATTTCTCAAATATGTTTTAAACTTTCTTTAATTATCCACCACCCATTTCTGTCTTTCATCTAGGCAAGGGGAAAACGATCCACCCAAACCGGACCTTGCCTCACTATTTAGAGATGCAGGCTGAAGATCTGCTGAACCTGGACCAGTATGAGGGGCCGGTCAAGTTGCTGCTCAGTCAGGCAGTGTGGCTAGCGTGTGTTACCCATTCCAGTTTTTTTTTTTTTTTTTTTACAGTTTGAATTTTGCACATTCTAAATAATCTGTAATTTGCTGCTGATTGTAATAAATAATTTAGTGATTTATGTGTTTGCATCATGATTTTCTATTTTGTCTGTTAAGACACCGGTGGGGAAAGAGTCAACAGTACGAACCATTTAACAGTGACTGAAAATAATGGCTCATTTTTAAGAAAAGTAACCAACACAATTATTTGCTGAAGACTGTAAAACAAAATATAGACATCTGCAAAAGTACAAAGGTTTATTGTCAAAATTCCCAGGGCAATACTACATGAATATATGTATAGTTCACTGTTGATGCAGAGAATATATATTTATACAGTATCTACATGTAATCAGCAATACTCAATACGATATATTTCCAGTTAATCCATGTATTTCTCCATGTAACTTTGTGACTGCATTATTTTAATTACTTTTAATCCTAGATCCATTTGTTTTGGCTTAAAATGCATCATAATTGATAAATATATCTTATGTCTAACTCAGTACTGTTTACCTGTTGAAATATATATATATTTAATGGCTCATATGGCACCTGATCCATGTTTTGCCACAACACCACTGGCTGGAGCAGGTGAATCCCATGACGTCTCAACAGTCTCTCCATGATTTTGACACAGATCAGATCAATTTATTTCACAGGAAACTAAACATTTCTACAGACATTATAGCCACTTTGCGTTCGTGAACTTGGGGTCACATCACTGTGTTGAATGTTCCGTTTGAAGTGATATTTTTGCCACAAGAGGGCCACCTGAAACACACACACACAGAATACATATTTTAGGACCTAATATTGATAACTTGCCGACATTACAATGTTGTACGGCGGACTTAAAAGCAAAGTAGCATTAGCAATCATTAGCTTACCGTCACACGTAATATAGTTCGCATCCTCATTGCTTCTAAATGCTCCAGTACCTTTCCAGAGTGTGTCGTATTGCGGGTTTGCCTTCTGTTCTCCGTTTTTGCCTTTATTCTGGCAAAAACAGCCAGAGAACGCAGATGCCTCGTATCCTGCCAACTTGTGTTTTGCGTAACATTACGCTTGATTTAAACCAGTTACGCTTGTTTTACGTAGCGGGAGGGAGAGGGTTGCGCCGCCTCCCTGTAACTATTTCCCACCCACTTCAAATGACACCCTAGGGCAGTGGAAAAAAATGCGGGCCGAACTGTACCGTCCCGTCCGTGCGAAACGAGGCCAAACTGGGCCAAGTGGAAAAGCGCCTCTGGTGTCCTCAGATTGTTTTAAGGCCTCTCAAGACACTGCTGAAGTAGCTCTGCTTCAGCTTGTACTCCATCTGCTTCCTGCAACTGTGCTTGCCCTCTTTTATCTTTCTACTCATATCCCTGTGCAAGGACTTCAGTTCCTCTTTGTTTCACTGTCTATTTTTGACAGATGCTGGATACAATCCGCAAGGAAATGTTGCGGTATCTTGTGGTTTTTAAGAGCTGTTTGTTCATTAAAAACAATTTAAGGATGTGAAAGGGTTATGAAAAGTTAGAGTGCCAAAATAATAATTCTGTAGGTCATCTCCCATTATGCTCTACACATATTCTATACAAATTCTCTTTGCATTCTTATGAACAAATATGTTGTGTTAAACTCTGATAAACATGAATTAGGCAGCGCTATAGAGCCCTCTTTCTTCTCTCTCTCACTTCTTTTAGTCATGTCTATTACATTAGTTACACACCCAAACCAACACTCACATACACACTTTTGATAGTACATTTTAGGAGATAGGTAACGTGAATAGCGGATGGCCTGTTCACGTCAGAGTTAAACTGGCCAATCAGACGGTTGCATACAAGCCCATCTTATTGGGGGTGGTCTAACCAACCCGAGAAGATGAATGTAAGTTGCACCCAGAAGTCGAGGTCAGTCTGGCGATGCTTCAGAGGGAGCTGCGTCACGTTGAACCCAGCGCTGCTTGCTTTGCATGTGACCTCTGAATAAATTCTGCATTTTTGAACTGAAGAATTCTCCGGCTTATTCCTTGATCTTTCAGTCAAAGAATCAGGATTTTAACAGATGGTTCGTTATTTTCTGAGGTGTACTCCTCCACCACTGTGTAGGAGAAGATAAAATCTTTGACATAACATACAAAGACTTCATAGAATTAAAAAAATTAATGGCCTACTTATGTATTATTAAGAGCACAAAAATGCAGGGGGAGAGCCAGTACATTACACTACCGTGTTGTTATCACATTATCACAATCAGTTGTCCTCGGTATCGCTCGGGTCTTCTCGAGATCTCACATTATTTTATATAATTATCTTACAGTCTTGTATTTCGAACCATGTTCTTATCAATGCCACTTCAAAACACAAATGGAGCTGGTAGCAATGGATACAAGGTTCCATCAGCACTGCATCCATAATGGACTGGATCCGGAGTCAGTGTAAATCCAGGGTTAGTCTCTAACATTGAACCTACCTGTCAGTTTTTACTATTTACTTACTTTGTCTTTTGTCCCCCCTACAGGAGTGTTCTTGCTCGGCGGGCTGAGCCATCAATCACTCAATAAATACAAAAAAAATTGCATGTACAGTAGCCTATCTACTATCTGTTATGCTTGGTTTATACATACAGTTAGGCCCAAAAATATTTGGACAGTGACACAAGTTTTGTTATTTTAGCTGTTAACGAAAACATATTCAAGATACAATTATATAATCAATATGGACTTAAAGTGCAGACTCTCAGCTGTAATTTGAGAGTATTCACATCCAAATTGGAGCAAAGGTTTAGGAATTACAGCTCTTTAATACGTAGCAGCCTCTTTTTCAAGGGACCAAAAGTAATTGGACAATTGACTCAGAAGGCTGAAAAAAAAAAAAAAAAAAAAAAAACAAGGCTGCATGGGCTCTTCCCTTGTTAACCTGTCATCAATTAAGCAGTTAAAAGGTCTGGAGTTTATTCCAGGTGTGGCGTTTGCATTTGGAAGCTGTTGCTGTTAACACACAACATGCGGTCAAAGGAGCTCTCAATGGAGGTGAAACAGACCATCCTGAGTCTGAAAAAAAAGAAGAAATCCATCAGAGAGATAGCAGAAATGTTAGGAGTGGCCAAATCAACAGTTTGGTACATTCTGAGAAAAAAAGAGTACACTGGTGAGCTTGGGAACTCAAAAAGGCCTGGACGTCCACGGAAGACAACAGTGGTGGATGATCACAGAATTCTTTCCTGTGAAGAACAACCCCTTCACAACATCCACTCAAGTGAAGAACACTCTACAGGAAGTAGGTGTATCAGTATCTAAGTCTACCATAAAGAGAAGACTTCATGAGAGTAAATACAAAGGATTCACCACAAGGTGCAAACCATGAATCAGCCTCAAAAATAGAAAGGCCAGAATTGACTTTGCCAAAAAACACCTGAAGAAGCCAGCCCAGTTCTGGAACAGCATTCTTTGGACAGATGAGACTAAGATCAACCTCTACCAGAATGAAGGGAACAAGAAAGTTTGGAGAAGAATTGAAAAAGCTCATGATCCAAAGCACTACATCTTCTGTAAAACATGGTGGAGGCAGTGTGATGGCATGGGCATGCATGGCTTCCAATGGCACTGGGTCACTTGTGTTTACTGATGATGTGACAAAAGACAGAAGCAGCCGGATTAATTCTGAAGTGTATAGGGATATACTTTCTGCTCAGATTCAGCCAAATGCAGCAAAGTTGATTGGACGGCGCTTCACCAATGATCCAAAACATACTGAAAAAGAAACCCAGGAGTTTTTTAAAACAACAAAGTGGAATGTTCTGCAATGGCCGAGTCAATCACCAGATCTCAACCCAATCGAGCATGCATTTCACTTGCTCAAGACAAAATTTAAGGCAGAAAGACCCACAAACAAGCAACAACTGAAGACAGCTGCAGTAAAGGCCTGGCAAAGCGTCACAAAGGAGGAAACCCACCGTTTGGTGATGTCCATGGGTTCCAGACTTCAGGCAGTCATTGCCTGCAAAGGATTCTCAACAAAATATTGAAAAGAAACATTTTACTTAGGGTTATGTTTATTTGTCTAATTACTTTTGAGCCCCTGAAATGAGGAGTGTTTGTATAAAAATAGGCTAAAATTCCTACATGTTTAATCATATATTTTTGTTCAACCCCTTGAATTAAACCTTAAAGTCTGCACTTCAATTCCGTTGTAGTTGTTTCATTTCAAATCCAATGTGGTGGCATGCAGAGCCCAAATCATGAAGATTGTTTCACTGTCCAAATATTTCTGGGCCTAACTGTATGTGGCAAAGTGGAAGTCCAGAACAAATTTCCCTATGAAACATTTAAAAAATGATTTTGTTCTGTGGTGCACTGTAACTGCACTGACAGTTGTTGATTGATTCAGTGTTATGAAAAAGTAACAGGCAAAGTAAAAGCAAGAAAATCAAAGACTTATTAGACACATTCCAAAATGAGAGCAACATTCATCTCTTTATATTATGGGAAGAATTGCCATGAAATCTCACTTTATGAAAAAAAAACAAGAAATTTCCACCCAGCACATTTGTTCTTTTCCTCAATACTGCACAAAATGAACCAGTTTGGAGAAATGAGTCATCTGAGGATTTGAAAAGTCTCAAGATCTGGCAACAAAGTGAAAGAACTGACAGCAGTGTCTTCATGCCTGGAAAAAAACTGTGCCCCCTCGTGACCAGCGGAATTTAATTTGAGCATATATTGTGAATACTGAAAACACACACACGTATAAAAAAGAACCACATACACATAGGTGGTGAACATTGGATAGACTTTGTTGAATTCAGGTCATTCTCTCCTTGGACCCGATACAAACCCATTCTCCTGAGTGGCAACTGAAAGAAACGAGAGATCATGAAAGAGATAAGAGAAATACACAGAATATTGCTCACACTCAATATCTTTTATAAAGTGTGCAGCAGGGGTTTTCAGTTTTTTTTTTTTTTTTTTTCATTTCAGATGGCAGGATAAGCCAAACAACAGTTAAATTACTCCTGTAATTCCATCTGCACTAACTTCTTCCTTTCACTCATGTAAAATGAAGACTCTTCTGGAATCAACTTCCAGAATTTAGACACACAATCATATTAATTTATTTTTTGGACAAGTATTTGTGCTATAAAATAGAGTTTGTTCAATACATTGATATACTAGAGTCATTAAAAATGCAACATACAAAGAACTTAAAATCTGTTTCTTTAGAATGATTTGGTGCTTTAAAACTCATTTGTTTATAATGTTAATGTATGTACAATAAAAAAAAAGCCCTGTCATGTTCATGCATAAAACTCCCCTCAGAACATCTGTGGTATGTTCTGGATCAGTGTGGACAGTCTGGATCACGCACCAACAAATCATGCTGAGCTTGAGGCAGTGCTGCTTTTTTAATGGCACCACCACATTTCTCAGTGTCAAACTGACAACTTAGTGGCATCAGTCCGACACAGAAATGATGCTTTTCTGGCACCAAATGGAGAACACACACTCATTCTTAATGAATGATGGAATTATGAGAAATGCTTAAGGATTTTGTTGCATGTGTGTAAATCCAGGTGATCTGAATTTGTGAACTAACAACCACTAGCTCAGGGGTCGGCAACCCTCGGCTCCGGTGCCGCATGCGGCTCTTTCATCCCTCTGCTGCGGCTCCCTGTGGCTTTGGAAAATAAATAATGAGTATTTAATTAAAATGTATTTTATTTTAGTTCATTAGTTTTTAAAATGTAATTCTAAATTTGAAGATTATGGTGATCTTGTAAAATCTAAAAAAAAAACGTGTTAAAGTTTAATCACCGTCAGCGAAACTCAACACGATAACATTAGCGCTCGTCGCTTCCCCGGAAGTCGTCTCCCGCGATAACCCGGATGTGTTGTGTTCAAGCTACCGCTGTATTGCAGTAGCTTGACAGCCCTGCGATTGGATAGTTGCAAACGATTGGACCAATCAAATGGCTCATTATATGCTTTTTCAAAGATTCATGGCGACGTGTTCTCAGGGATGTGATTTTCTGCTAATTCGCCGAATTCCGCTTTATTTTATCTTCCAGGAAGATAAAGTACGTTAAGTACGTTAGCGGCTTGTGGTCCACGAACGCAGTGAAGCTGCGCCCTTTCAGGCAGGACCGGAAGTGGCGTATGGCCAGGTGGAGAGCCATTAACAGAGGGCTGCACGGGGAATGAAACGGTAATAAAAGTTAACCATCCCCTTTTATGATTCCAAACAGTTTGAAATTGACAGTGCACAGTGGACATTGACTCATAACTTTTGAATATTTCTAAGACTTGGCTACATCAGTGATTGTACAAAATGAACTGCTCAAGTCTCAATGGAGATTGAAATTGGTGATCCGAAATGAATGCTGAAATTATAAAAAGTAATGGTATGTTGGAATTTTATTTCTATTATGGAACAGATAAAATTAACTGATTTTGATTTGATCAAGTGTTAAAGCATGTGATGGATAATGCTTGTTGGAATATTTTAGGAATGCTATCTTCTTGGAACATATGTCAATATTATACAGTAATTAGTGGCAATCAGCTGTTTGTTTTATGTCATTTAAGCACAGTTCTGGTACGTAAAAATCATAAAAACCCAGGAACTTTGGGGAGCTTTACCCCCCTTGCCCCTCACCCCCACCCCACCGGGGCTCTGCCTCGGACCCCGCTGGGGGACTGTGTCCCTCAGACCCCCTGCTGAATTTTCAGATAATTTCCCCAACCCCAAATCACATCCCTGGTTCGTGTTGGAATTCTGAGCTTTCGGTATTGTTTTCAGCGGAGTTATGAGATTTTTATCGAAGGATCAGGAGTCATCAGTGCTAGAAATAGCACTCTCCTTTCAACCCAATGTCAACCTTCAACCCAATGTCTTTTTTTTTTTTTGTCGGAGTTCAAAATGTTTTTGTTGCATGCAGAAATGTAATTTGGTTTTCTCTGCAGGAGTTCCCTGATTTCATAAATGCAACACATTATAGTTTGTTTATACATAGCATAAAGGGGAAAAAAAAGTTATAGGCAGTGTTATTTCATTTTAAGTGTCAAAAGGGTTTTTGTGGTTCCCAGTGTTTTCTTTTCTGTGGGAAACGGGTCCAAATGGCTCTGTGAGTGGTAAAGGTTGCTGACCCCTGCACTAGCTAATAAACTGTAGCAATAATGTTTGGAATTAATTTAATTAACATAAAATTTGGGGCACCACCTATCAACGAAAGGAAACATAAAAGTAAAAGTAATATGAATTCTCAAGGATAACTATTGAGGAATCAGTAATCAGATGTTAAGGAATTTGTTGTCATGAACTGGCTCCTCCGGGGAAGAAGGACAGACCCAAGCACTGGATGTGCCAGCAACATTTATTAACAAAAGAACATAAATCTGAAAGGGTTAATGGAAAGTTAGAGTGCCAAAATAATAATTCTGTAGGTAATCTCCCTTTATGCTCTACACATATTCCATATATATTCTGTTTGCATGCTTATGAACGAATATGTGGTGCTAAACTCTGGTAAACTGGAATTAGGCAGAGCAACAGATCTCTCTCTCTCTCTCTCTCTCTCTCTCTCTCTCTCTCTCTCTCGTGCGCATGCGTGGGCGTTTGTGGGAGCAGGGGTGTGGAGTGGTGTCGAGTGAGTACTTTAAACTTTGTATTTTCTAACTTTTTCTCTATCTTGTGTGTTTGAGGTGTGTGTGTTTAATATAGTGGGTTGAGTGTGTGTGTGCTGGGGTGTGAGTGTTGGAGTGAGTGTGTTGGGGAACGGTAGCTTCTGCTGCCGGTTTTTCCTGGCCGGCATCATGCCGGTGATTGATGGTAGTGTGGAGTTTGAGCGCTTAACCCGGCGTCATGGTGTGAGAATCCTCCCGACAGTTCCCTGTTCTGTGGAGGAGGCCAGCCTCGCTGTAGGACAGGTGGTTGGGCATGGCAGCATAAAATCAGCATCGAGGATGAACAGCGCAATTGTGATCTTTCTGGATTCGACTGAGAAAGCTGATCAGGTGGTGGCACAGGGAGTGGTCCTAGGTGACACTTTTACTCCCGTTTTACCGCTGGCGAATCCGTCTAGGAGGATCACCATCTCAAACGCTCCTCCTTTCGTTAAAAATGATCAGCTGATTAGAGAGTTATCCCGTTTTGGCCAGGTTGTGTCCCCTATCAGAATGGTCTCTCTGGGTAGTAAATCACCCCTGCTGAAGCATGTTGTATGTCATAGGAGGCAGTGTTTCATGGTGTTGAAAGACAGCTCTGCTGAACTGAACGCGTCTTTTAACTTCAGGATTGACGGCTTTAGCTACTTGGTGTTTGCAACATCTGAAACCATGAAGTGTTTTGCGTGTGGCGCAGAAGGCCATCTTATTAGGTCATGTCCTGAAAAGGCGAACACAAAGAGCACTGGCGGTAAGAAAGGTGACGCCGCTGTTTCTGGTGGTCCGGAGGGTAGCGCTACATGTGGTGCGGCGGATGCCGCTGCGGCGCCCGCTTCTGCTGGGGCGGTCGTGGCCGCGACTGCGGCCGCGTCCGCGTCCGCGTCCGCTTCTACTTCTGCGGGGGCGTCCGCGTCCGCGTCCGCGTCCGCTTGTGCTGGGGCGGCCGCGGCCGCCTCTGCTGGGGTGGCCGCGGCGGGCGCGGTAGTTGTCCCCCCAAACAGTGATGGTGGGGAATTTCTGTCTGGCAGCAGGCGAGAGGTGGAGGGCGAAATGAGTGCAGTTAAACGAAGGAACGTGAATGAACAGACTTTGCAGGCGGGGGAGGAGCGGTTTGAGGCTGTAGCGGACACACAGAGCAAACACTGCATGACAAACGTTGCGTTTCATGAAGAAATGCAGGAATGTAGTTTTGTTGAAGAGGATCCTTTTAAAGCTGCACAAAAAAGGAAAAGTGCGGAAAACTTGCAGAGCTCTGCTAAATCTAGTAGGGTTGGGAATTTAGATTTACTGAATGAGAGCGCTTCTGACGAAAGTGGAGATGAGTCTGAACTGATGCAGACGCAGACGCAGGAGGAGCAAAGCTCCTATTGTTTTACTAAAATTAGACAATTTCTCCAGGTGACTAAGGGGAGCAGAGCTGTGAAAGTGGAAAATTACTTTCCAGATCTGGAGTTATTTGTGGCATCAGCTCGCAAGCTGATGAAACCGAATGATGGGAATGAGACTTTTACTGATCAGGAAATTTTTCGTTTAAAGAAATTGGTTGTCAAACTGAAATCACAAATTACTAACAGTCATGTTGACTCTTAGTTTGTTTCTTCCCTTTTATGCTATGTGTGTGTTTTTTTACTGTACCTTATTTTTATCCTTTTTAATGCCCCACCTTAGAATTGGCACTCTTAATATAAACGGGGCCAGGGATGATGTAAAAAGGGCCTCTTTATACAAGCTTTTTAATTTAAAGGCACTTGACGTGCTGATGGTCCAGGAGACTCACAGCACTGTAGACATTGAGTGCCAGTGGAGAAAAGAGTGGGATGGCTGCATTTTTTTTAGCCACAAATCCAATAATAGTGGAGGGGTGGCTGTACTTTTCTCTCGGGGTTGTGTGCCTGTCTCTTATGAGGTAGAAGAGGTGGTGAAAGGACATGTACTCTTGCTAAAGGTACAGCTTGAAAACGTAAACTTGGTTCTTATAAACGTGTATGTGCCAACCCAGAGAGCAGAAAGGATCAGGGTCTTTAATATGCTATCAGATACGGTTAGATCCTGTAATCCAAATAGTTTTTTTATTTCTGGGGGGTGATTTTAACTGTACATTAAACCACAGACTGGACAGGAACCATCAGGAACCTCACCCTGCTTCTGCCAATAGGCTGAGGGAACTAGTGAAGGCGCATGAAATGGCCGATGTGTGGAGATCACATCATGGGGACCAGAGGCAGTACACCTGGAGCCATGCTAAAGATAACCTCTTATCTATGGCTAGGTTAGACCGTTTCTATGGTTTTAAACACCAAATGAGTGTTTTTAAAAATAGTTGTATCTGTCCTGTTGGTTTCACTGATCACTGCCTGCTGATTTGTTCTGTTTTCATTGAAAATGTAAAGTGTAAGAGTGCTTTTTGGCATTTTAATAATACACTTTTAAATGATGTGTTTTTTAAGGGAGTTTTTCATGATGTATGGAAGTCACACAGGGAACAAAAACCCTCTTTTAGTTCTCTCCAATTGTGGTGGGATTTTGGTAAGGCCCAGATAAAACAACTCTGCCAACAGTACACTCAAAATGTCACTCGTAGCTTGACCCAATCCTTGAAAGTTCTGGAGACTGAGGTGGTAGAACTAGAGGAGTTGCTCAGTTCTACAGGAAAACAGGAGCACTTAGAGGCTCTCAAGTCAAAAAGGTCAGCCTTGGCTAGCTTGCTAGGGGTCACCGCACAGGGTGCTCTGGTCCGCTCACGCTACATGGATGTAGCTCTGATGGACTCGCCCTCCCAGTACTTTTTTGGACTGGAGGGGAAAAATGGACAGAGAAAGCTCATTCACTCCTTGTTGGGCGATGACGGGAGAACAATCTCCACAGCAGCAGAGATCAGGAAACACGCTGCTAGCTTTTACAGTGAATTGTTTAGAGCAGAGTGGAGGGAGGACACGTCACTGGGCCAGGTTTTCCTTGATGGTCTTCCAGTGCTCTCAGAGGACCTTGTTGCCGGCTTGGATGCTCCACTGTCTCTGTCTGAGCTGCATACGGCGCTAATGAGCCTCCAGAATGGAAAATCACCAGGCATAGATGGTCTCTCTGTGGACTTTTTTAAGGAATTCTGGCCCCTGCTTGGTCCAGACCTGCTGGAGGTTCTCCAAGATAGCTTGGAAAGGGGGACCCTACCCACGACCTGCAGGAGGGCCATCATCACACTGTTGCCGAAAAAAGGGGGACCTCCAGAGCCTAAAGAACTGGAGGCCAGTCTCTCTGCTCTGCACAGACTACAAGATTCTCTCAAAAGCTCTGGCCCGAAGACTGAGAAAGGTGATGAGCGAGCTCATTCATGTAGACCAGACTTACTGTGTGCCTGGCAGGCTGATTAGTGACAACGTCACTTTAATTCGGGATATTTTGGAGGTCTCTGGTTCATTGGCGGTAGAAACTGGTTTGTTTTCAATTGACCAGGAAAAGGCGTTTGATCGGGTTGAACACCAATATTTATGGACAGTTTTAACAGCTTTTGGGTTCAGCCCAGGCTTCATAGCCAGGATACGGGTCTTGTACAGTGACATTGAGAGTGTGCTGAAGATAAATGGGGGCCTGTCTGCCCCTTTAAAAGTCCAGAGGGGGGTTCGGCAGGGCTGCCCTCTCTCAGGGATGCTGTACTCCCTCGCCATAGAGCCTTTGCTTCACTGCCTGAGAAGGGATCTATCAGGAGTTACTTTTCCTGGCTGTGACACCACGTTCAAGCTGTCGGCCTATGCAGATGATGTAGTCATTCTGCTAAACAAGCAGAGTGACATTGACGTTCTGGTTAGGAGTGTCAATCTTTTTGGCTAACTTTCCTCTGCAAAGATAAACTGGGGAAAAAGCGAGGCTCTGATGGTGGGGGAGAAACTAGAAAATCAGCTTACGCTGCCGGGTGGGTTGATTTGGAAAAAAGGAGGTTTTAAGTATCTTGGTGTCTTTATTGGAAATCAGCAGTTTGAGCAAAAAAATTGGGATGGGGTCATAGAGAAAATTAACGGGAGACTAAACAAGTGGAAGTGGCTAATGCCAAGAATATCTTTTAGAGGAAGAGTGCTCATTTTAAATAATCTTGTTTCCTCATCCCTGTGGCACCGCCTCATGTGCATGGACCCCCCTGCTGGTTTGTTGTCCAAAATTCAGTCTGTTTTGGTGGACTTTTTTTGGGGGGGTGGACTCCACTGGGTTCCTCAAGCCCTGTTATTTCTTCCCAAAGAGGAGGGGGGGGCAAGGAGTGATTCATTTAGCTAGTAGAGGTGCTGCTTTTAGACTGACTTTCATACAGAGACTGCTGACGGGCCCCCAGGACCTGGTATGGAGGCCTTTGGCCTGTGTTATTTTACAGAGAGTCCTTGGGCTTGGGCTAGACCTCCCTGTGTTTTTAATGGATTTTAAGAACTCTAATGCACTGTCTTTACCCAGTTTTTACCGCAGTCTCTTTTCAGTGTGGACTCTTTTTAAAAAACAAAGAGGGCCATGCGATTCCCTCTACTGGTTGTTGAAGGAGCCGCTGGTTTTTGGTGGTCGCCTTGGTGTCCTGCCGGGAGTTGGAAGGACCTTCCTTGATAGGCTGTGTTCCAGGAACATTCTCACTCTGAAGCAAGTGGTGGAACTGGCTGGTCCTGGCCTCAACAACGCCTCAGCTTTAGCAGCTCATCTTGGTGTCAGGTCGAATCGTTTCATCGATGGTGTTCTTGCACACTGGAAACAGGAGCTTCATGGACTTGAGCACTCCCTACTCTTGGACTTTTGCAATGGCACGCTGCAGCCAGAAAGCACTGACCCCTTTCCCTCTCTCACGCTCTATATGGACTTTGACGTCGCTCCTTGCTCCTTACTGGCATTCTGTGCTCCCACTGGTGTGGACTTTGGAGGAGCCAGTGGTAAGGCACTCTACAGACTGGTGGTGATGGCACTCAACAAGGACCGATTGAACACCTGTGTGGACACTCCTTGGAGAGCCTATTTTAAACTAGGAAAAGGGCATCGGCCTGCCTGGAGGGCTCTTTACAAAGCCCCTCTCCCTAAGAGGCATGGAGACTTACAGTGGAGGGTCCTACATGGTATTATAGCTGTCAATGCTTTTGTTTCTGTGATTAACAGCAGTGTCAGTGATCAGTGTGTTTTTTGTTCCTCTAGGGAGACAGTTTTTCATTGTTTTATTGAATGTCAGCGCCTGAGTGGCCTCTTTGAACTTCTCACAAAACTTTTTCACATTTTTAAGGAAGTTTTCTCTAAGCAGGTTTTCATTTGTGGTTTTATGTACAATCGTCGTTTTAAGCAGAAGTGTCAACTACTGAACTTTGTTTTAGGGCAGGCAAAGTTGGCTATCTATGTAAGCCGGAGAAGAAAACTTGAAAATGTTGAGAATGATGTTGATGTCAAAATTTTATTTGTGAGGCTACTTAAAGCCAGAATCAGGCTGGACTTTCAGTTCTTTATGGGGAATGGGGATGTGGAAGGTTTCAGGACCCTCTGGTCCCTGGAGAATGTCCTCTGTTCAGTTCATGATGGACAACTTTTTTTTGGGCGTTTTTTGGGGGATTAACTTTCTGTGTAACATAGCATGATATAGAAATTGTATTGACTGATGGACAAGTGTGTTTATTAAAGATCCTTTAAAAATCAAAAAATCTCTCTCTCTCTCTCTCTCTCTCTCTCTCTCTCTCTCTCTCTCTCTCTCTCTCTCTCTCTCTCTCTCTTTCACTGTGGATCGCACTAATGCAGAACCCCATCTGCAGTCTTCTCGACTCTTAGAAAATTTCACTGTACTGTTCGACTTACTGGACACATGGAGGTCTAAACATGCAAACGCTAGACAGTATACCTGGGTCAGGGTCACTGACGGTGTTGTGTAGTGCTGCTAGATTTGACAGGATATATGTTTCTAAAACCTTTGGCCCCGGAATCCTCCACAGTAACATAAGTCCCGTCGGTTTCACGGATCATCATCTGGCCACTGCGGTGTTATTTAACTCACCGGGGGACGGGACTAAATCTTATTGGCACTTCAATAACAAGCTCCTTCAGGACAACAACTGTTGTCAATATTTTGTGTGTTTCTGGGAACACTGGAGGACCACAAAGGCTCGTTTTAGTTCCCTTGAACAGTGGTGGGAGCTTGGCAAAGTGCAAATTTGCCTTTTTTGTTAACGGTACACTGCAAACTCCACTTCCATCATCAAGGCCAAGGTCAGTGAACTTGAGGACGCTGTCAAGAGGCTGGAGGACAGTTTGGTTACGGGTCAGGATTCTACCGCTGGTCCTTTGCTGCAGGAGAAGAGATCGGCCCTGCGCACATTCATGCAGGAAAGAGTGAAGGGGGCGCTAGTGAGGTCACGCTTCACTCGCCTGCTTGCTTGACGCTCCCAGATGGTCGAGTGACTACAAATCCATCCGAGATGCGGCGCCATGCAGAGGATTACAAAACCAGCTCTTCGAAGGCCTTCCGGTGCTCAGCCCGGAGGACAGGGCCGCTCTGGACTGTGCCCTGACTTTGGATGAGTTAACTGTGGCTGTTAATCAGATGGCTCTGGGACGCGCACCTGGACTTGATGGTCTTTCTTCTGACTTCTTTAAGCATTTTAGGAATATTATTGGATCAGACTTCTATGACGTTCTAACTGCCTGTTACAGAAAGGGAACCTTAACTGTCTCCTGCCGCCATGCAGTGCTATCTCTGTTGCCTAAGCAGGGGGACTTGGCCCTGCTGAAAAACTGGAGGCCTGTGGCTCTTCTTTGCGTGGGCTACAAGGTGCTTTCGAAAGCCCTGGCAAACAGACTGATCAATGTCTTGGGTTTGATCGTAGATAGGGATCAAACATATTGCATTCCTGACCAAACCATTATGGACAATATTTTTCTCATACGTGACGTTCTCCAGCTCAGTAAATGTTATGACTTACAGTTCGGTATTGTGTCTTTGGACCAAGAAAAGGCTTTTGATAGGGTTGACAATTCATATTTGTTTTCCACATTGAAGGGGTTCGATTTTGGCAATATGTTTTTGAGGTGGGTCAATCTGTTATATACTAACTAACTAACCTGCACTTATATAGCGCTTTTCTAGTCGCAAAGACCACTCAAAGCGCTTTCATTAATACTAACCCTCTATTCTAAGGGCCTATAGGAAACAGATATCTAGGGACAATTTAGAACAGCCAATTAACCTAACATGCATGTTTTTGGCATGTGGGAGGAAACCGGAGAAATCCCGGAGTAAACCCACGCAACACGGGGAGAACATGCAAACTCCACACAGATCACTGTTGGTCGGGGGCTGGGATCGAACCCACGATCCCACGATCCCCACAATCCCCCGGCCAAGGGTAAACTGTGCTGCCGCAGTGCTAACCACTGTGCCACCGTGCAGCCCATATACTGGAGCTGAGTGTTTGGTAAAGATGGGGGCAGGGCTGAGTCGGCCAATCCCTGTACACCGGGGAATACGCCAGGGTTGTCCAATCTTGGGTCAACTGTACAGCTTGGCTATTGAGCCTTTGCTGTGCAGGTTGCGCACTCAGCTGGGTGGTCTGGTTCTGCCAGGGCCCTCCAGCAGTTGCCGCCCGATCGTCTTGTCTGCTTACGCGGATGACGTCAGCATTTTCATCACGTACCACGGGGATGTACAGCGTCTGGTGGACACTTTGTCTGTTTATGAAAGGGCATCTTCTGCCCGGGTGAATTGGGCCAAGAGTGAGGGTCTATTGGTGGGCCAGTGGTCGCATCAGGATGTTCCTCGGCTACCCGGCGGTCTTCAGTGGGGGACGGCCGGTCTCAAAGTGTTGGGGGTTTTTCTGGGTTCGGAGGCATTTGAACGCAAGAACTGGGAGGGTGTTAAGGACAAGGTGTGTGCTTGCTTTTCTAAATGGAAATGGTTACTACCACAGCTGTCAAATAGGGGCAGGGTTCTGGTCGCCAATTATCTGGTCGCTTCGGCTCTTTGGCATAGGCTTGTTGCTTTGACACCGCCCAGAAGCCTCGTGGAGGAGGTTCAGAAGATGATCGTGGGTTTCTTTTGGTCTGGTCGGCATTGGGTCCATTCGCCTGTTCTCTACCTGCCTGTTGCCGAGGGGGGACAGGGCCTGGTGGACATACACTCCAAGATCGCCTGCTTTCGGCTTCAGACTGCACAACGCCTCCTTTATGGATGCGGCCCCTGCTGGATGGACACTGCAAAACTGCTCGTGAGGAGAGCTGGCCACTTGGGCTATGATGAGCAGCTCTTCCTTGTGACATCTGGGGAGGTGGACCTTACTGGCCTTTCTGCTTTTTACACATCCGTCTTGCATGCATGGTGAGTCTTCATCGTAGCCCACTTCCCTGACGAGACACCGGGCATGTGGCTGTTCAATGAACCACTGTTTTTCAATCAATTCATCGACACTCAGGTGCTGCAGTTGGTCAGTCTGCGGACTTGTTTACGAGAGGCACACTGTATCAAGCTTGGTCATATTATGAAGATGTCGACCACATTGATGGAAATGCTGAGGCGGAGTGCCAACATTACATCTGTCAGACTGCTGCAGAGGGTGGTGGGGGAAGTGTGCACTGCCCTGCCACAACCACTTCGAGCGTTTGCGACAAACCACACTCTTTCCACTCACTGGAATGACGACACTGTGTCCAACTTTCCTGCCATTTCCATAAGTCCAGCTGTGGGGGAGTGGCAGGGGGGAGAGGATCACCTGCTGGTCTTCAGAAATCCTCCTCTGGGCAGGTTCCAGTTTGTGGGGACGAAGACGGTGTATCACATTTGTGTGAAGGTTCTGAATCTGCGCTCTCTGATGGACGTGAGAGAGTCGAAGTGGGCGGTTTTTTTGGGGCCAGAGGTCTCCCTGAAAGGCAGCTGGGGGTGCATGTACAATCTCCCTATTGAGAAATGGACGGCAGATCTCAAGTGGGGGATTGTTCATGGGGCAATAGCTACAAATCAATACAGAGCACGCCTGGATCCAACTGTGGTGGGGGGGGGGGTTGTTTGGTTCCCAAGGTGAGACCCTGGAGCATTTGTTTGTCCAATGTTTTCGTTTATCTGGCCTTTTTGATCTTTTGCGAGTGTGGTTTCAGGCTTTGGGTCAATGTTTCTCTTTTGGTTTGTTCATTTATGGTCCAAAGTATAAAGTGGAAAAGAAGTCTGCGCACACTTTGATGAACTTCCTATCTGGTACTGCTAAACTTGCCATCTGGCTGACAAGGAAAAATCGGGCTACCAACGCTGGCAATGTGGATCCTGTGTCTTCTTTCAAGGCCTTGTTGCAAGTCAGACTCCAGGTGGAGTTCTCTTACTATCAAATGGTGGACAATTTGGAGGCATTCACCAATAGATGGACTGTAGGGAATGTTTTGTGTTCTGTGGGACAGGAGGATGAGTTATGTTTGCACTTTTGAGATGTGACAAACTTGGGGTCATGATATTGGTGTTCTTACATTTTTGAATTGTACAATAAAGCCATTTTAAAAAAAAACTGAAACTCTCTCTCTCTCTCTCTCTCTCTCTCTCTCTCTCTCTCTCTCTCTCTCTCTCTCTCGTGCGCATGCGTGGGCGTTTGTGGGAGCAGGGGTGTGGAGTGGTGTCGAGTGAGTACGTTAAACTTTGTATTTTCTAACTTTTTCTCTATCTTGTGTGTTTGAGGTGTGTGTGTTTAATATAGTGGGTTGAGTGTGGGTGTGTTGGGGTGTGAGTGTTGGAGTGAGTGTGTCGGGGAACGGTAGCTTCTGCTGCCGGTTTTTCCCGGCCGGCATCATGCCGGTGATTGATGGTGGTGTGGAGTTTGAGCGCTTAACCCGGCGTCATGGCGTGAGAATCCTCCCGACAGTTCCCTGTTCTGTGGAGGAGGCCAGCCTCGCTGTAGGACAGGTGGTTGGGCATGGCAGCATAAAATCAGCATCGAGGATGAACAGCGCAATTGTGATCTTTCTGGATTCGACTGAAAAAGCTGATCAGGTGGTGGCACAGGGAGTGGTCATAGGTGACACTTTTACTCCCGTTTTACCGCTGGCGAACCCGTCTAGGAGGATCACCATCTCAAACGCTCCTCCTTTCGTTAAAAATGATCAGCTGATTAGAGAGTTGTCCCGTTTTGGCCAGGTTGTGTCCCCTATCAGAATGGTCTCTCTGGGTAGTAAATCACCCCTGCTGAAGCATGTTGTGTGTCACAGGAGGCAGTGTTTCATGGTGTTGAAAGACAGCTCTGCTGAACTGAACGCGTCTTTTAATTTCAGGATTGACGGCTTTAGCTACTTGGTGTTTGCAACATCTGAAACCATGAAGTGTTTTGCGTGTGGCGCAGAAGGCCATCTTATTAGGTCATGTCCTGAAAAGGTGAACACAAAGGGCACTGGCGGTAAGAAAGGTGACGCCGCTGTTTCTGGTGGTCCGGAGGGTAGCGCTACATGCGGTGCGGCGGATGCCGCTGTGGCGGATGCCGCTGCGGCGCCCGCTTCTGCTGGGGCGGTCGCGGCCGCGGTTGCGGCCGCGTCCGCTTCTACTTCTGCGGGGGTGTCCGCGTCCGCGGCCGCGGCCGCCTCTGCTGAGGTAGCCGCAGCGGGCGCGGTAGTTGCCCCCCCAAACATTGATGGTGGAAAATTTCTGTCTGGCGGCAGCTGTAATCATTGTGACGAGCCTGTCACCCGGAGTAAAGAGGCGGAGGGTGTAAGTAAGAGTGCAGTTAAACGAAGGAACGTGGGTGAGCAGACTTTGCAGGCGGGGGAGGAGCGGTTTGAGGCTGTAGCGGACACACAGAGCAAACACTGCATGACGAACGTTGCAGTTCACGAAGAAATGCAGGAATGTAGTTTTGTTGAAGAGGATCCTTTTAAAGCTGCACAAAAAAGAAAAAGTGCTGAAAACTTGCAGAGCTCTGCTAAATCTAGTAGGGTTGGGAAGTTAGATTTACTAGATGAGAGCGTCTCTGACGAAAGTGGAGCTGAGTCTGAAATGATGCAGACGCAGGAGGAGCAAAGCTCCTATTGTTTTACCAAAATTAGGCAATTTCTCCAGGTGACCAAGGGGAGCAGAGCTGTGAAAGTGGAACATTACTTTCCAGATCTGGAGTTATTTGTGGCATCAGCTCGCAAGCTGATGAAACTGAATGATGGGAATGAGACTTTTACTGATCAGGAAATTTTTCGTTTAAAGAAACTGGTTGTCAAACTGAAATCACAAATTACTAACAGTCATGTTGACTCTTAGTTTGTTTCTTCCCTTTTATGCTATGTGTGTGTTTTTTTACTGTACCTTATTTTTATCCTTTTTAATGCCCCACCTTAGAATTGGCACTCTTAATATAAACGGGGCCAGGGATGATGTAAAAAGGGCCTCTTTATACAAGCTTTTTAATTTAAAGGCACTTGACGTGCTGATGGTCCAGGAGACTCACAGCACTGTAGACATTGAGTGCCAGTGGAGAAAAGAGTGGGATGGCTGCATTTTTTTTAGCCACAAATCCAATAATAGTGGAGGGGTGGCTGTACTTTTCTCTCGGGGTTGTGTGCCTGTCTCTTATGAGGTAGAAGAGGTGGTGAAAGGACATGTACTCTTGCTAAAGGTACAGTTTGAAAACGTAAACTTGGTTCTTATAAACGTGTATGTGCCAACCCAGAGAGCAGAAAGGATCAGGGTCTTTAATATGCTATCAGATACGGTTAGATCCTGTAATCCAAATAGTTTTTTATTTCTGGGGGGTGATTTTAACTGTACATTAAACCACAGACTGGACAGGAACCATCAGGAACCTCACCCTGCTTCTGCCAATAGGCTGAGGGAACTAGTGAAGGCACATGAAATGGCCGATGTGTGGAGATCACATCATGGGGACCAGAGGCAGTACACCTGGAGCCATGCTAAAGATAACCTCTTATCTATGGCTAGGTTAGACCGTTTCTATGGTTTTAAACACCAAATGAGTGTTTTTAAAAATAGTTGTATCTGTCCTGTTGGTTTCACTGATCACTGCCTGCTGATTTGTTCTGTTTTCATTGAAAATGTAAAGTGTAAGAGTGCTTTTTGGCATTTTAATAATACACTTTTAAATGATGTGTTTTTTAAGGGAGTTTTTCATGATGTATGGAAGTCACACAGGGAACAAAAATCTTCTTTTAGTTCTCTCCAAATGTGGTGGGATTTTGGTAAGGCACAGATAAAACAATTCTGCCAACAGTACACTCAAAATGTCACTCGTAGCTTGACCCAATCCTTGAAAGTTCTGGAGACTGAGGTGGTAGAGCTAGAGGAGTTATTCAGTTCTACCGGAAAACAGGAGCACTTAGAGGCTCTTAAGTCAAAAAGGTCAGCCTTGGCTAGCTTGCTAGGGGTCACCGCACAGGGTGCTCTGGTCCGCTTGCGCTACATGGATGTAGCTCTGATGGACTCGCCCTCCCAGTACTTTTTTGGACTGGAGGGGAAAAATGGACAGAGAAAGCTCATTCACTCCTTGTTGGGCGATGACGGGAGAACAATCTCCACAGCAGCAGAGATCAGGAAACAAGCTGCTAGCTTTTACAGTGAATTGTTTAGAGCAGAGTGGAGGGAGGACACGTCACTGGGCCAGGTTTTCCTTGATGGTCTTCCAGTGCTCTCAGAGGACCTTGTTGCTGGCTTGGATGCTCCACTGTCTCTGTCTGAGCTGCATACGGCGCTAATGAGCCTCCAGAATGGAAAATCACCAGGCATAGATGGTCTCTCTGTGGACTTTTTTAAGGAATTCTGGCCCCTGCTTGGTCCAGACCTGCTGGAGGTTCTCCAAGATAGCTAGAAAAGGGGGACCCTACCCACGATCTGCAGGAGGGCAATTATCACGCTGTTGCCAAAAAAAGGGCACCTACAGAGCCTAAAGAACTGGAGGCCAGTCTCTCTGCTCTGCACAGACTATAAGATTCTCTCAAAAGCTCTGGCCCGAAGACTGAGAAAGGTGATGAGCGAGCTCATTCATGTAGACCAGACTTACTGTGTGCCTGGCAGGCTGATTAGTGACAACGTCACTTTAATTCGGGATATTTTGGAGGTCTCTGGTTCATTGGCGGTAGAAACTGGTTTGATTTCAATTGACCAGGAAAAGGCGTTTGATCGGGTTGAACACCAATATTTATGGACAGTTTTAGCAACTTTTGGGTTCAGCCCAGGCTTCATAGCCAGGATACGGGTCTTGTACAGTGACATTGAGAGTGTACTGAAGATAAATGGGGGCCTGTCTGCCCCTTTAAAAGTCCAGAGGGGGGTTCGGCAGGGCTGCCCTCTCTCAGGGATGCTGTACTCCCTCGCCATAGAGCCTTTGCTTCACTGCCTGAGAAGGGATCTATCAGGAGTTACTTTTCCTGGCTGTGACACCACGTTCAAGCTGTCGGCCTATGCAGATGATGTAGTCATTCTGCTAAATAAGCAGAGTGACATTGACGTTCTGGTTAGGAGTGTCAATCTTTTTGGCCAACTTTCCTCTGCAAAAATAAACTGGGGAAAAAGCGAGGCTCTGATGGTGGGGGAGAAACTAGAAAATCAGCTTACGCTGCCTGGTGGGTTGATTTGGAAAAAAGGAGGTTTTAAGTATCTTGGTGTCTTTATTGGAAATCAGCAGTTTGAGCAAAAAAATTGGGATGGGGTCATAGAGAAGATTAACGGGAGACTAAACAAGTGGAAGTGGCTAATGCCAAGAATATCTTTTAGAGGAAGAGTGCTCATTTTAAATAATCTTGTTTCCTCATCCCTGTGGCACCGCCTCATGTGCATGGACCCCCCTGCTGGTTTGTTGTCCAAAATTCAGTCTGGTTTGGTGGACTTTTTTTGGGGGGGTGGACTCCACTGGGTTCCTCAAGCCCTGTTATTTCTTCCCAAAGAGGAGGGGGGGGCAAGGAGTGATTCATTTAGCTAGTAGAGGTGCTGCTTTTAGACTGACTTTCATACAGAGACTGCTGACGGGCCCCCAGGACCTGGTATGGAGGCCTTTGGCCTGTGTTATTTTACAGAGAGTCCTTGGGCTTGGGCTAGACCTCCCTGTGTTTTTAATGGATTTTGAGAACTCTAATGCACTGTCTTTACCCAGTTTTTACCGCCGTCTCTTTTCAGTGTGGACTCTTTTTAAAAAACAAAGAGGGCCATGCGATTCCCTCTATTGGTTGTTGAGGGAGCCGCTGGTTTTTGGTGGTCGCCTTGGTGTCCTGCCGGGAGTTGGAAGGACCTTCCTTGATAGGCTGTGTTCCAGGAACGTTCTCACTCTGAAGCAAGTGG
This sequence comes from Pholidichthys leucotaenia, assembly GCA_020510985.1. Taxonomy (NCBI): domain Eukaryota; kingdom Metazoa; phylum Chordata; class Actinopteri; order Cichliformes; family Pholidichthyidae; genus Pholidichthys; species Pholidichthys leucotaenia. Next base: position 252,840,420 of record CM035840.1, read on the forward strand.
TGGAACTGGCTGGTCCTGGCCTCAACAACGCCTCAGCTTTAGCAGCTCATCTTGGTGTCAGGTCGAATTGTTTCATCGATGGTCTTCTTGCACACTGGAAACAAGAGCTTCACGGACTTGAGCACTCCCTACTCTTGGACTTTTGCAATGGCACGCTGCAGCCGGAAAGCACGGACCCCTTTCCCTCTCTCACGCTCTATATGGACTTTGACGTCGCTCCTTGCTCCTTACTGGCATTCTGTGCTCCCACTGGTGTGGACTTTGGAGGAGCCAGTGGTAAGGCACTCTACAGACTGGTGGTGATGGCACTCAACAAGGACAGATTGAACACCTGTGTGGACACTCCTTGGAGAGCCTATTTTAAACTAGGAAAAGGGCATCGGCCTGCCTGGAGGGCTCTTTATAAAGCCCCTCTCCCTAAGAGGCATGGAGACTTACAGTGGAGGGTCCTGCATGGTATTATAGCTGTCAATGCTTTTGTTTCTGTGATTAACAGCAGTGTCAGTGATCAGTGTGTTTTTTGTTCCTCTAGGGAGACTGTTTTTCATTGTTTTATTGAATGTCAGCGCCTGAGTGGCCTCTCTGAACTTCTCACAGAACTTTTTCATATTTTTAAGGAAGTTTTCTCTAAGCAGGTTTTCATTTGTGGTTTTATGTACAATCGTCGTTTTAAGCAGAAGTGTCAACTACTGAACTTTGTTTTAGGGCAGGCAAAGTTGGCTATCTATGTAAGCCGGAGAAGAAAACTTGAAAATGTTGAGAGTGATGTTGATGTCAAAATTTTATTTGTGAGGCTACTTAAAGCCAGAATCAGGCTGGACTTTCAGTTTTTTATGGGGAATGGGGATGTGGAAGGTTTCAGGACCCTCTGGTCCCTGGAGAATGTCCTCTGTTCAGTTCATGATGGACAGCTTTTTTTGGGGCGTTTTTTGGGGGATTAATTTTCTGTGTAATATAGCATGACATAGAAATTGTATTGACTGATGGACAAATGTGTTTATTAAAGATCTTTTAAAAATCAAATCTCTCTCTCTCTCTCTCTCTCTCTCTCTCTCTCTCTCTCTCGTGCGCATGCGTGAGCGTTTGTGGGAGCAGGGGTGTGGAGTGGTGTCGAGTGAGTACTTTAAACTTTGTTTTTTCTAACTTTTCTCTATCGTGTGTGTTTGAGGTGTGTGTGTTTAATATAGTGGGTTGAGTGTGTGTGTGCTGGGGTGTGAGTGTTGGGGTGAGTGTGTCGGGGAACGGTAGCTTCTGCTGCCTGTTTTTCCCGGCCGGCCATCATGCCGGTGATTGATGGTGGTGTGGAGTTTGAGCGCTTAACCCGGCGTCATGGTGTGAGAATCCTCCCGACAGTTCCCTGTTCTGTGGAGGAGGCCAGCCTCGCTGTAGGACAGGTGGTTGGGCATGGCAGCATAAAATCAGCATCGAGGATGAACAGCGCAATTGTCATCTTTCTGGATTCGACTGAAAAAGCTGATCAGGTGGTGGCACAGGGAGTGGTCATAAATGACACTTTTACTCCCGTTTTACCGCTAGCGAACCCGTCTAGGAGGATCACCATCTCAAACGCTCCTCCTTTCGTTAAAAATGATCAGCTGATAAGAGAGTTGTCCTGTTTTGGCCAGGTTGTTTCCCCTATCAGAATGGTCTCTCTGGGTAGCAGGTCCCCCCTGCTGAAACATGTTGTATGTCACAGGAGGCAGTGTTTCATGGTGTTGAAAGACAGCTCTGCTGAACTGAACGCGTCTTTTAATTTCAGGATTGACGACTTTAGCTACTTGGTGTTTGCAACCTCTGAAACCATGAAGTGTTTTGCGCGTGGTGCAGAAGGCCATCTCATTAGATCATGTACTGAAAAGGCGAACACAAAGAGCACTGGCAGTAAGAAAGGTGACGCCGCTGTTTCTGGTGGTCCGGAGGGTAGCGCTACATGTGGTGCGACGGATGCCGCTGCGGCGCCCGCTTCTGCTGGGGCGGCTGCGGCCGCGGCCGCAGTCTTCTGCTTCTGCGGGGGCGTCCGCGTCCGCATCCGCGTCCGCGTCCGCTTGCGCTGGGGCGGACGTGGCCGCCTCTGCTGGGGTGGCCGCGGCGGGCGCAGTAGTTGCCCCTCCAAATAGTGATGGTGGGGAATTTCTGTCTGGCAGCAGCTCCGATCATTGTGACGAGCCTGTCACCCCGAGTAAAGAGGTGGAGGGCGAAATGAGTGCAGTTAAACGAAGGAACGTGAATGAACAGACTTTGCAGGCGGGGGAGGAGCGGTTTGAGGCTGTAGCGGACACACAGAGCAAACACTGCATGACAAACGTTGCAGTTCATGAAGAAATGCAGGAATGTAGTTTTGTTGAAGAGGATCCTTTTAAAGCTGCACAAAAAAGAAAAAGTGCTGAAAACTTGCAGAGCTCTGCTAAATCTAGTAGGGTTGGGAATTTAGATTTACTGAATGAGAGCGCTTCT